>JAMQGT020007677.1:0-23842 GCA_024447675.2 Pterophyllum scalare | reverse complement strand
TGTCTGACCTTGCTTGGTTCAGTTGCGTATTGCTGAACCAAACACACATTTTATAGCCATTAAGTCATATGTGTGCCCTGGGCCTTATGTGTGCCCTGGGGGCCCTGCGCCCTGCTTTGTCTGAGCTGGCCCACTGGCGCAGGATGTCCCGGGGCCAAGGCGGGTTGGGAGAGAAAAGAGTCTCAGAATACAGCCAGGGTGCTGTATTCCAATGTTTAAAAAGACACAGAGCAGGCAACATTGTAAAGTCAAAAAGTAAGGCTAAAACTAATATAAACAAAGTATCGGAGCAGGTACGACCGCTGCTGACCTCGTGACCTCACCAGCACCATCTTTTGGGGATGTGATCGAATATTTATATATATATATATTAAAAGCAATCTCGGACATTGTTCCAGGAGTCTGCTGGAGCCACTCTCCCAGTTTGGGGGTTACTGCCCCGAGTGCTCCGATTACCACAGGGACCACTGTTACCTTCATCTTCCACATCCTTTCCAGCTCCTCTCTGAGCCCTTGGTATTTGTCAAGTTTCTCGTGTTCCTTCTTCTTGATGTTCCCGTCACTTGGTATTGCAACGTCTATCACTACGACCTTCTTCCTTTGTTTGTCCACCACTACGATGTCCGGTTGGTTAGCCATCACAAGTTTGTCTGTCTGTATCTGGAAGTCCACAGGATCTTAGCTCTGTTGTTCTCAACCACCCTTGGGGGCATGTCCCATTTTGACCTTGGGACTTCCAGGTCATACTCGGCACAGATATAGTAATGTTATAGGGCACACAACATAGTATAACATGACATAGTACATAACATGTACTTCCTGCTTTCTTGTGTATTTTGCCAAATAAAGGCTGTAGGCACTTGCTAGTTTTTTGCTAGCAGGTTGAATTAGCATCTCCCTTTATTACAAAGTCAATGAAGGGCCATTTCCCCTCTTTGATGTGAGCTAAATGTAACTGTATTTTGTCTCAATAAAATGGGAAAGAGGCACAATATGCTGCTTTTTAATATATTAAAAAAATCAACCATAATTTCACTCTTTTAAGCTGTTATCAACAAATTGTATTTATTGCATGTCAAGATGGTGAGAAAATAAAATGTATCAGTTTACAAACTACTTGTCACAGCAGTAGAGCTGCTATAGTGAAAGAGTAAATTCCAATCATTTCTTTGACTTTTTAAACATAAATACAACAGAATTGTTAATTTCCATAAACACAACTTTAAGACCAGGATAAAAAAAAAAACATTTGTCTATTGAGTTGACTACAATACATTATCATCGAAGTTAAAGATGGATTGTTCCTAATCATATTAAACAGCCACTCTTTATTTTTCAGACCGCTGACGTGTTTTGCTGCGTCTTCAATAAGAGTGAGGCTTAAAATATATCTCAGCCTCAGGATAAGTTCTGATTCAAAGCACCACACGTCACTTCACTTAACTTTAATTCATTTCTCTAAGCTATTCCCTTTTCTCTCTCTTTGTCTAATCTGTGCATGGCAGTATTTTGTAAAAGAATTCATTAAACCCAGACAACACATAAGCAAAAAAAAAATTAATCAAAAATAAATAAATATATATATATATATTTTTTCTTCAGTTATGATTATGCAACACAAGTACATTTAGACACAATGTTTTCATATTTTATGAACATTGTACTGTATACGGTGAATGTGCTGAGGCTTTAAAAAGGCAAAATTGCGTGGTAAGCAGAAACAGGGTAGGAAGTAAACTGAGGTCTAACATAATTACCTAGGGAAGTGTAATGCAATATTAATGATGAACAACACATTTGATTTTTTTAAATTCAGGCAGAAAACTTCTTTAAAGAGGAGGTACAGCACGCAGACTCCCCCTTTTTCAGGTAATTCATATCTAAAAGTTGAAATACTCAAGATGTCACAGGCCGCCCCATTTTCTTCAGATGGGATTCTCCAGCTCTTCTTTCATTATAAAGTCTGACAAGTTGGAACTGTTTTGGTCATATTTTCTGGAACATTTCAGTCATATCACTTTTTGCCCTAATCCGTTGGAATTTGAGATATCCCCACTCCACAGGGGGTGAGGGGGAGAATATCAGATGATTGGAATAGTTTCCTTTTTTCAGTGCCAGTGGTGGTGTGTGTCTGATAAGAGCCACGGAGGTTATTGTGGGAACACCCATCCTTTTTCGGAGATAAAATTATCCCCGTCACAGGAAATTGACGGAGGAGGCAGCTGGAAATAGCTTTTAAAGTCCTTGGCTCTGGGTCTGAAAAGAAAGAACCTTGAAGATAAAAGATGGGAGTTGCTGTTTGTGTGTGTGTGTGTAAGTGTTGCTTTCAAATCACAGGTTCGTTCTGTTGTGTTGTAATCCACTTTCGTTAATCAGCTGCCCTTTAGTGTTAAAAAAATACTTTGGGCTGTTGGGACACAAAAGCTTCTGAACCGTAACCTTGGTGATAAGCGTGGCATTTAGCTTTATGTCCTCCAGCCATCTCATTCATCTTTGATATCATAAAAACACTCGCTCCCTTACATACTCTGACAGTCCATCCTATCATGCTGACCCTTTTTTTCTTTTTTAAATTCAACCTTGACTTTGGCAAACAGTCTTTAAAGAGGATCATAAAACAGCAATAAAAGCTAAATTAAAAATACATATGTTGACAGCCCGAAGCGTACAGTGTGCAAGTGCAATTTGACATCACGCTCGTCGCCGCTGCGATCAAAAGCTCAGCGAATTTGAAACTTTCAGAAAGAGAGAGGGCACTGAAGCACTGCTTCTTCCCTCTGACCACACAATGTTGCTGTCGATGGGCGGCCTCTACGTCACTGCAGCAACAGGAAAAGTGACATTGACAACTTTTTTTAGAGGGCAACCATTCATATTTGTCACCTACAATATTATGGTTAAACCTTCAATAGTTGATTCCTTGACTTCTTGAGAGGGACCTCTTGAATGAAGGTCAGTCACATTAATCTTGATGTAAAAAAAAAACCAAACTATGAACCTTAGTGAGCAATCAGCAGTAAAGCTGCACATTTGAGTTTACACACTGGGTGCTGAGTTTGCATTTGGGTTTGGGCCTGTCATACAGCTGGTTTATGACACAACCACCATTGTGTCGACCAATAACAGAAAACTTAGCAAAAGCCCAATTTTATATTATATCTGTAAGCACTTTGTTACCAGCAGCCTATTGCAAAAACACATAATTTGGTCCCATTTCTTAAGTTGAATCTATGAAAATACCAGTGATAACATAGATGATTCTCAAAAAGGTATTATCTGTAAACTCCCCCCACTGTGTCCTTTAAAATTTTGAGGAAAATGGATAAGTGAGAGCAAAAGAAGAAACAGGTCTGAAAAACTGTACAGTAGATGAACAGCATATAAGTCAGTATCTGAGGAAGGGGAACAAGAAGAAAAGGCTGAGGCATTGGACAAGCATCACCAGGACAAGCAGGGCAAGCAATGCTTGCTAGCACCTTTTTTTCTGGAGGTTGACAAATCTGTGGTCGTTCACGGTAAACTGATGAGAGACCAGCACACAAGGCAAACCACTGCTGGCTCTGCTTTCACTGCTCTGAGATCAGTTACAACTTGTGCTTTGTGTGGAAACACAGCCAGCATTACCAAGTAAGCAAGCTTCAGTGATTTATCATCGTAACAGATAAGTTTCCTCTTGCTAACAACCTTGGCCAATGTGTGATGTAGAGAAGATGGAGTGTGAAAAAGTTGTTAATAACTCCTTTAGGACATTAGCGAGGAAAGCTGTGACGATGATGGAGAGGGGACTGCAGCTTTGACTGTGCATGGTCAAATAAAACAGGTTAGCAGCACTTTCAGATTTAACATCAGTGAGGAATTATTTGTCTGACTGAATGTATCGAGTTTAACCAGCCATGTTGCCAACACTCCTCCTTCATTTTTCATTAATATTCTTAATCTCCACTGTGGATATTGACAGTTAACCATGTGACACACTGCTCGGGCCTATTATTTCAGAGAATTATTTAAAAATATATTTTGATATACTTTTTTTTTTTTTAATCAAGATGCAGGCCTGTGTTTCTGAGCTCATGAACAACAGTTTTTTCAGAGATAGGACAGCCACTACAAACTTTATAGAATATGATGCTGGACATTAAACAGAATATAAAGTATTTAAAATGAGCTCAACTTTAAACATGTGGTAGTAATAATCCATTTAATGCTTTTGATACTTTATGCACAATTTTCCAGTAATACAGTTTTGTGTGTAGTGTGGTGATTTCACAGTGTTTTATTCCTTTTTCTTCTGATTTGAAAAATTCCTCCACCGCTTCTCATTCTCAGCTACTAATAAATGATTTTTCCTAATACAGTAGATATTCAACTATAGAAGTAATAATATTTTGCTGTTCTTCAGCCAGGAAGGTGAAAATGTCTGTGTAGAGTACAGACAGACTTTAATCTAAACCAGTTTATCTTGTTAAGTTGTTAAATAGTGGCGTGTTGAATCCAGTGGTCTTGGGGATCTTGTTAAAACTGATGAAGTATGTCCCGTCAGAGTTTCAGCCACCATGCAATACCATCTGGAAAGTGTGTGATGGCGGCAGCTTCATTTTTCAGCATGATAATGGCCCCAAACACAGTGCCAATGCAGTAAAAGCACACCTGAAAAAAAAAACCAAACAAAAAAAACCCCACAAAGGATTGGCCTCCCCAGAGCCCAGACCTCAACAATATTGCAGCAGTGTGGGATCATGTTGACATCCAAAGAAGAGCTTTGAATGTCCTTCAAGAAGCCTGAAGAACTGTTCCTGAAGACTACTTAAAGAAATGGCCATAAAGCTGCCTCAGAGAGTTCAGGCTGTGTTGAAAAACAAAGGTGGTTACATCAAATATTGACCAAATATCGTTAGAATTGTGCAAACTCTGTTTTTTTGGGGGGGGGGTTGCCTTATAGACTGTATTTCCATGTATGTTTGTACATGATTCAATAAACAAACCATGAATTTAGGATTGGCTCAAAACTTTTGCACCTCATATACATTACAATTTATAAATCACAGTGGCTCTACACTGGCACAAAACAGTTAGAGCTCTGTTGAGCCACACCAGGAAGTAGTCCATTTTATTGAAATATTGGTATTATTATTATTGGCTTACCTGCCATTTTCTATATGTTTAAATTCATCCATTAGGCCACTTTGGGTGCTTTGCCAGGCTGGTTCTGGCCATATCAAAGTCCGGTATGTTTGAGGTGAAAACACACACTGTCAAAGGGTGTCACCCTTTAAAAGTTAAAATAGTGATGCTATTACCAACCATTGCTTATTCATGCATCTGGCAGGTGCCAAGTTGGCATAAATATGTTGATGTGTTTGTGCATTTGGCTCTAGCATTGCTAAATCTGCTTGTCTTCAGAACTAATTACCAGCTTTTCCTGTTGTTTGGTGCTTTGAGGCAGGTTGTCCTCAAAAGAGCTGCTTTCAGATATAATATTGATTCTAGCTACTGACAAACTAGAATGATTATTCCTAAAGTAGAGTCTGTATTTCCAAATCAAGGATATTATAAGATTCTTATAAGAATTTGTGATTTAAAGGCAGGTATCATATTCTGTCCCTTTGTCCGGTTCTCTTTTTAACTGTAATTAAAAGCCACTAAGGGAAAATTTACAGTGCACTATGCAGCACTCACAGCCAACTTTTTTCTTCCTGTACTTGATGCTGTCCTTGCTTCAGGCTTTTCTCTGTCTCTCTCAAACACACACACACACACACACACACACACACACACACACACACACACTGGTCCTTTC
Source organism: Pterophyllum scalare (assembly GCA_024447675.2). NCBI lineage: Eukaryota > Metazoa > Chordata > Actinopteri > Cichliformes > Cichlidae > Pterophyllum > Pterophyllum scalare. Next base: position 18,045 of record JAMQGT020007677.1, on the reverse strand, counting down.
TCAATTTCTTCTACAACAATGCTTCTTTCATGTAGTGTTTTCTTTTCACTCTGCTTTGCTTTGCTCCTTAATCAGCGCCTCTTTCTCTGTTCCTGTTGTTCCCAATTTCCACAATTAACTAGTGGAAACACGCCAATACACAACACCCACTATAATGATGATATGAGATAAATGCAGCGTAGATGTGTCTGAAGACAGGTGGACAGCCTGGAAAGCATAGTGGTAAACAAGCATGAGCTCTCTTTAAGTTTCTGTTTCCTCTTCCTGCTTCCTCTATAATGTCTGTCTTGCTGTTTAACTGTCTGTCTTTGTTCTTCTACATCTTCTCACACAGTCTCTTTCCTCATCTGTGTGACTAAGGTTTCTCTGATCTCTAACACATGTGAGAAACCAGGAAAAGAATGGAGAGAAATCCTGGCAGGATTCCTCCAAGCACAATCCTGCTCAGTGTCACAGTAAATCTTAAAAAGATGTAGGTCCTCTGAAGTTTTGACTTCAATTGCTTACCTGTCGGTATCTGTGAGTATGTGAGCATGTGTGAGCCGCTTGCATACATTCCTAGCTTATCAGCACTGCTCCAGGGTGATTCATTTCATTTATAGCATGCATCTACAGTAATTTTAGAACACATGAAGAGCGTATACACTGATACAAGTGTGATAATTGTTATATGGAGATGTAACTTTTATAAGATGTCAGGAAGATGTTAGGTGATGAAACATATGCAAAATGTGCCTCAATTTCAAAGAGTGGATTTTTTTGGGTAGTAATATAAAAAGAAACTAAGAGAGTGGGAAGTTGTTCTGCTGCAGGGTGCTCATAACCTAATTAAGAGCAGATGCCACTGAAGGAATCAGCTTTTCTTTGAAACATAACCTCATAGAAAATGTCTTGAACTCACTCAACTGTTAAGTTTAAGCACTGGAAATTAGTTGGTTGGATTTAGGGAGCAAGAAGTACTTGGTTACATTCATTCGTTAAAACGTACTCAAAACAATACAAAAGATTACTGTTTTAGATTTAGGCACTGAAATCTTCTTGGTTAGGTTTATGCACTGAAATCTTCCTGGTTAGGTTTATACACTGAAATCTTCCTGGTTAGGTTTATACACTGAAATCTTCTTGGTTAGGTTTATACACTGAAATCTTCTTGGTTAGGTTTATACACTGAAATCTTCTTGGTTAGGTTTATACACTGAAATCTTCTTGGTTAGGTTTATACACTGAAAATTTCTTGGTTAGGTTAATGCACTTAAAACTTCCTGGTTAGGTTTATGCACTGAAATCTTCTTGGTTAGGTTTATGCACTGAAAACTTCTCGGTTAGGTTTAGGCACTGAAAAGTACTTAGTTGGGTTTGGGTACTGAAAGCTACCTACTTAGGAAAAGATCATAGTTTGCCATAAAATAAAAATAAAATAAAAACAGGCTGGAATTATACCTCTCATGATGGGACTGCTCTTCATTCACCTCCCCAGTTACTGAATTTGAGCCAAGTCTAATGTCTCTGCTGTCTACACGAAACCCTGTATCAAACTGCCTCTACAGAACAGATGGAGACTGCTCCTCCATCACTGACCGATAGCTGTTCCATACATCTTGGATCATGGGAGTAAACTACCCGGCTTTGTGAAAGTATCATTTTTGGTGCAAGGTAACAAGAAATATTTGCAACATTTTTACAATTTTACCCGCCTTTAGACATTTCCGACAAGGAAATGAAGAGCTTTGCTACCACAAACAGTAGCTGTTCTTCGCAAAACGCAGCATTTTTTGCTAACTGTTGCTTCATTTTGTTTGTTAAGTTGTTACTGTGTTAAAATGCTAAAGTGACCAGTAACCCATGTTTTCTGTGAGGTAAAAACATTACTCTTTGTCAACAGTCTGGTGGCTTTGAAAAGAGCAAAAACTTTCGTATCTGTGTCATTTCCATAAATCAGTTAACTTTGACTACTGTTGTCAAATATGAATAAATTTTGGGTTACACCAGCACTGTCTTCATGCTTCAGGAGTACTTTAATAATGAGAGCAGAACTGCAAATGGTGATTCAGCTTTAATAAAGAAATGCTTTATATAGTGCAGCATAAAACTATAACAAAATAAAAAAATATAAATAATTTTATAATAACAAAGCTGTAGTAGCAAACTATGAAGTTATAACTAATTTTTAAATTAGTGTTGATCTTTGCTCTTTTAATTTGCAGTTTGTCTACATTGGGCTCTCTGTTATGCCATCTATATAAGTCTAAGGCATTATTATTACTATTATAAAGATTAGGAGGATGGAGAAGGAGAAAGAAGGGCTCAGATTCTTGTTGCAATCAAGAAATAAAAAATTTCTAGTACAAATAAGTATTAAGTATTTCTAAAAAAATTAAAAGTATAATAGTTTAATATATATTTCAGTGTCAAAAGTATAAGTATGCATTATTTTTTGTTAAATCATTTTTCACCCAGCCATCCATCTCAAGATAATCTAAATCCTGTGGCTCACTGTATATATCAAAACTCAACAAATCAAAAAGGCTTAGCCAAGACGATTCAGAGCAGATTAACTTTCCAGAGACTTTTTTCTTCTTTGGATGGATGCAGAGTAAAAATCCGGCTTGGACCGGCAGCAGAAAAAGAGGACAGGCAAACAGAGAGAGTGAGAGAGGACATATGGATAAACGGGCAGGATGACTGACAGGTGATCAGCCTGACAGGGCGAGCAGCCCCGAGAGATAAATACTACGTTGCAACATGGACGCCGTCGGTGTGGTTCAACCTCTTTCGTGTCCAAAACAAACAACAAACAAGCACAAAAAGGGTCCGTTAACACAAACAGGAATACAGCCACTAACAGAAGCACGCAGACTTTCATTATTCCATTTCCCTTGTGTGCATGTTAGCGTGCCTCATGAACCTTACACTGTAGACGTCACGTTGCTTGGTGGAATCAGAATTCAGCTGCATCAGAGGGAGCTGCTTGACTTATTGTTGTGATTCTCGTCCTCATCATCATCCTTTAAGAGGTTTAGCTTATTTTTACCTAGCAGAGGATAATGACAGCGTCATATTTCTGTTCAAACAGACCTTTATGCTGCTTTTGGTTTTGTGTGTCATTGTGGTATTAAGGCCATCCATTAAGCCCCAGTACCACTACAGTGTATACACACACACGCACATCTCCATCTGTATTTACTGTTGTTGTTTATTCAATATTCCCTCTTAGGTAGTGCCTTTTTAATCCTTATAATGTAACATCAGAACTGGCTTTGTTTACACTGCTGCTAAACATCGGTTGAAGGTTGAGTGTCTTCTTACAGTAGCTGTAGTTGGTTTTCTAACTTTAAAGACGAGCGATTAGCAGCTTTAACGCAGGTAAAAGATTCACTTTTTGCTGCGTTGGAAAGCGTGCGCCATCTGTCACGGCCTTGCTCCTCTAGTGAACTTACACACCTCTTTGGAGATGCGCAAATCTCAGCATTCACCCAGCCTGGTCTTAAAGTCATCTGGAAAACAGTTTTGAATGGGCAAGTGGAGACACGGCATCAGAGCAGCTTAAGCACGCTTGGTTTGGCAATATTATGATGGTCTTAGACGTAAAGGAGACAGCTTGTGCCCAGGCAGATGAAAAGCAACAAAGAGTGAAAGGGGGGGGGACAGGGAGGAGCATTAAGGGACAGCACTGACGTGCTGTCACCTGTTTGCCGGTTCGTTAGCCGAGAGCGCTGCTGCATGCTCTCATAGGGAAAGCTTTTGATGCCTAATTTGCCGCTTGGCCGGGTTTGCGCATGGCTTGGTGCTCAGTGGAGTGGCTGTCCCAGTCACATCCTCTCGTAGAGTAGGATTCTCTGTCAGAGGCTCGGACAGGGCAGGATGAGGAGGCAATACAGAGATGAGGGGTATCACCCGCGCTCAGAGGTACGTGGTCACCAAATGCACTCTTTAAAAGGACAGGCAGTAACTCTGCAGCTCCTGGGAATGCGTGTGCAGAAACAGAGTTGATAGAAAAATCATTACTTCTCTTAGTTGTTATGTGGTGAACCTGAACTGAGGAATCAAAGTGGGTTTTTTCTTGTGTTTTCTTGAAAGCAGCTCTTTTCCACTTGCTTTATAACTTTTTTTTCTTGTTCATTTCTGCTGTTCATTGCCTGATATTCTTACACCCTCCTTGGCTTCCATGGCAGAGACGACTAAAGGGGAGGGGAGTTCTTCTTGCATTTTTATCTTCCCGCTATTTGCAGCTCTTCATCCACTTTGGCTTCTTTGTATCCATGTCAGAGACTTTTTTTCTTGTCTTTCACTTTCTCTGTTGTCTCTTTTGTGTTATTTGCTTTCTACAGCAAGCTCTGGATTCCAACCTGAGTAATCTGATCAAGAGGAACAACGAGCTGGAGTCTCTTATGGGAAAATTGATTCAAACCTGTCAACATGTAGAGGTGAGTCCCTTGTGGCCCTTTATGGTTAGCAGCATGTCTACAACTGTATGTCGGTATGTATCAGATTTGCTCAGCTGAACTGAATGGGTAAATGGAAACTGGTATGTGCAAATTATAAATTACCCATTTGAATATTTAAGGACTTAAGACTGATAACTGTGTGACTTGTATAATTACTCAAGATTGATCCGCATCCTTTAGCTTAGCATGGTTCAAGAGCTGACAACACAGTTTGCAGGAAATGACTGAATGTAGCTAATCTGCCATTTAAAACACATTATACTATCTAATTTTGAAGTATTTCGCATTTTTGCTTGATTGCATACTCAAACTGTTCTGCTGATTTATGTGATTTTTTATTTTATTTTATGCAATGCCTTTGATAGGGGGACTGTCTGTTCCAGATTTTAGCAAAAAAAAAAAAAAGCTCATTTAAAAAAATTTTCATTTATATTTAAAATTATTTAAAAAATAATTTAAACTACAAGTGCAAGTAAAACATGCCAAGTTAGAAATAATCACAGACGGGCTTGCTTGAGTAAAAAGTTATTTTAAGGTGTCATCTTGATTATATATTACTATTTAATTTGGTTACATCCGCATTAACCGCAGAGCCCTGATATGCAACCGTAACCATAAAAAGAACAGAATGTGCTGTCTGATCATTATAGTTGCACTGATCTCACAAAAGAGGTAGACAAAAATCTGTACATGCAAATACAAATGCATGTAGCATCTTTAACATCGTTACAGTAAGAAACTGCGTCTCCTGTTTTTCAAATTCCCCCCAAAAGCTTGAGTGCACATCAGCTGCTTTCAGTCTAACATGTTTATTTTTAGGATAATAACCAAATGTGTGAACGTCTGCATGCATTTGACTCGAGTGAAGGCAATTCTGTGCTAAGCCTGCCTCTTCATGTTCCACTGGCCCACTAAGAAGCTTTAAATAAAGTGATGCCACAGGCAGCGGTTGGGAGGCAGTGACATCTTAGTTTAGCAATAATGGAGAACAGACTGTCTGCATGGCGGGGCCTTTGCATGCAGCAAGGAAAGTGGATTATGATTTATTAAGATTTAAGTGCTGTATACATTTTTTTTTTTTTTTGTGAGGATGTTTTTGTGTCGCAATCACGCAAAGATGCGTCCTCTGAGGTATAAGCTTGGGGGCAAATTTTGAAGAGGCATGAATTTTAAACGGGAAAGACTTTGATACTTTTTTGATGAATAAATGATGAACATAAAAAAGGGCACCCCCCCCCCCAAAAAAAATAAATAAATAAATAACGCTTGAACTTTTCCCCCCTCCCCGTGCATCATGACACATACAGCAGGGTTTCACAACACACTCGAAAACCCTAAATAAACTGAGGAATACATCTTGTGGTAGATGTGAAGGGTCGTATCAGACGAGAAGTCGTGAACTCAAAAATGAAGTCGTGAACTCAAAAATGAAGTCGTGAACTCAAAAATGATGATCGTGACTTAAAAATACATGGATGAACTCACATGAACTCGGAAAACTGAGTCGTTTGGCGTGCTTGGCATGAATATGAAAGGGATTAAAAATAAAAAAAAAAGAGGCTGATGGTCACACAGCTTTGGCTGGCGTGCTGTTGATGGAGCTTTCTGAATTTTTCACATCACATTAAGCCTCTCCAAAGCTTCACTGAAGATGGCCGCTGAGATTCTCTCAGACCCCAAGTGTTGTAGAAAGATCAAGAAAATGGCAATCTTCCTAAACGAGTCATGCTTAAAGGCTGCAGATCCAGTTCCTCTGAGTCACCATCTGCTGTGGTTCGGCTGTGGCCACAGTTTAATTTAACGCTCCCACACCAAATTACGCATGCATTCTTTTTCAGCTGGCATTACAGTCCATTTTTTTTTAAAGAATTTAAAGCCAAACCACGTTTGGACCCTTCTGCGCTTTTTTTGTTTCTTTTTTGCATGCTGAAAAAAAAAAAAACCTAGGATGCTGTTATAATTTTTTGAAGGTACAATGAGTTTCAGCAATAATCCTAAATACTCAAAGAGGGATCATTTTAGGCAGTTAATTGGTTTGTTTATTCAAATGAATGGAAAAGAATTATCCCATAAAAAAAAGGAAAACAAGAAAATTAAAAAGGCTTAGTGCTTTTGCAGTTTTGCATTAGCTCTGATGCTTTGGGCTCGAGTGTCAGTGAATATAGGCCCTTCCAGACCAACTTCACCTCCCCTTCAGAAAGTTTGTTTGACGTGCATTTTAGAAAGTTTGGATATCCTCCAGGCTTGAATCATTTGTATCTATGTGTGTATGTGTGTGTGTGTATTTCTGTGGTTAAATGAATCACTTAATGTCCCTCTCAGGCTATAATCTGTCACACTGATCATATGCTCCAGAGGGCTCTGCCCACAGTCATTAGATGCACCACATCTTTACACAGCACATCATGTACTTTGGTCACAAATTGTGTGCGTGTGGTTGTGAGACAGTGTGTCTCCGCCACTCTTGTTTATTGCAGTTTTACTATGTCAACCATTTGCTAACAGGTTAACTATGTTCAGGGGTACGGTGTGTATTCTTTTCCATGTGAAAATAAGCTTTCTTTGTGGAATGCATAACTCTGAAAGTGGGTTTGATGTGAGCAAGTTGACTGTGTTACCGGAGTGATTGGTACCAGCTACTGGAAATACTAGTCTGTTAAACCAGTTATTAAGATTTTGCTAATGAACAATGTTAGGTAACTGCTGGTTCTGCGATGCTATGGAGCCACACACTACAGGAAGTCATTAACAATGTTTAAAAGTAAGACAGTTAATAGCTGCGCAGTACAGCGACACAGCCTACATACAACCATTCACTTTGGAGATCAGAGCATGCTCGTGTGTGGTCACTTGACTGGAGCAATCCTTTTAGCCTGCAAAGTAAGAGGGCCGCTGGTGCAAGCACCACTGACATTAGCTACACTTCAAAAACTGATGTGGTTATAGTGAAAAACAATTGCAAATGGCTCTTAAATAACTATGCAATATTTTTATGGCGATGTTTATCCTCATCCTTTAGACTGTGCTAAAGGAAACCAGCCCCATTGCCTGTTCTACGTGTCAGGTGACACAGCAACAGCATATAAATATAAATAGCAAAAGTCTGGGTAGCATCTGTGGACCACCAGTGCAAAACTGTGCTGGTCAGTTGAGTGTCTTCTTACCGTTAGACTAGTCTTTCAGTCTGAGTATTTTTCTCATGTTCAGTCAGCCAATAAATTAGTTACCAGGAACATCCATGTTATAAAGTCATGTTCCCACATCAACTTGGGACACTTCTGGAAGAATCTGGATTGGATATTTTCTACTGTTGTCCTTTATCAAGGGTTGCACAAAGCAGTAAATAATCCACAGATTGTCCATAAATAGATGTGTTTGCTCTCATAAAAATACTCTGTGTGGTTTAGGCAAGGTGTACGTAGAGCATTTAGGTAACAGCAAACATGGCAGCAGCCTGGTGTTGGTTAATGCACTGGGATATTCTTACTTGGACATCACATGTACTGTTCTATGGAGATGGCAGGTTGAAGACTGGCTAATGTCCAATACGTGTTTTATGTTCTCAAATGCTCGTCTGCTGTGTAAGCCCTAGAGGAGTTCAGAGCTAAAGTGCATTTGTGAAAAATAGCGTAAGATTACTTTTGTGTGTCTTTGCCACCTTGTTCGTAGTTCTTCCTGAGATATAGGCAGTAAGAGGCATATCATCCTAAATTCACAGTGACGCCTTCAGGTCTGCAGTCACGAAACATCAGAGAAAACAAGTCAGACCTTCCTAGGAAACCAAACAGTCAAAGTCACGCCACAAAAGCCGAGACTTTTATTGCAGGTTTATTACCTCTTCAATTTCAATTCAATTTCATTCAATTTTATTTATATAGCGCCAAATCACAACAAACATTCGCCTCAACGCGCTTTGTATTGTGGGTAAAGACCCTACAATAACACAGAGAAAACCCAACAGTCAAAACGACCCATTATGAGCAAGCACTTGGCGACGGTGGGAAGGAAAAACTCCCTTTTAACAGGAAGAAACCTCCAGCAGAACCAGGCTCAGGGAGGGGCAGTCATCTACTGATGTTTTCATGCCTCCTTGTTTGTCTGTTAGCAACATCACTCAAAAGATTTTCAACCAAAATTGATGAAACTTTGTGGAAATACTCCTTCGGGGCCCAAAAACATATGATTTCATTTTCAAGGTCAAAGGTCATGGTCACCAAAATATTTAAGAAAAAAAAAATCCCCATCTGCCATCACTGGCAGGTGTATATCTCATTGAAATTTGGTACTCGGGTTACTATTGAGAAGTTATTCTTTTTTTATTTTAAATTAAAATACAATACTGCAAAGTGAACTACAAACCATATACAATTCATCTCTCAGCAAATTTTACTTTTCTTTTTTCATTTAGTCTTTTTAGAGGATGCTATCAGCGCACATAAAGTGAATAAAATATATCTATGTATTACAGTATCTGTTCATGTGGATCTCAGTTTTTACATACAAATCGAAAATCATATTTTACAGTCTTTAAAAGCCAGAGAAATAACTTTCTAGACTTTACGATCTAGTAATTTATGGTGGCATATGAGAACATTGGGTGGTACCTATTGCAGCGTAGTATCGACACATGGACCATTTGGGGTGGGGGAGATATGTGCGCCACTGCGTGCCCTTCTAGCTTCTGATTGTTTCTAATCAGTTTCTGGAAGCCATTCCTCATATTAATCAGTGCTGCAAGGTAAATAAATCCTGCTGGAGATAAAAAATGATCTGCCTTCCAAAGAACAGACGAGCCTCAGTGTTTGCCTTTTTGGTTCACAAGAAGAAAGGCTTCCACCCAGAATACTCAAGATCTGCATAAGTATACTAAGTGGTGTGCAAAATGCCACTCTGAGATAACATATACAGTCAGCTGTTTAAAATGTCATGCTTTCCCGCAGCTGTCAAAGTGATGTTGATGAAACCAATCAACAGTGCTGAAAAGACAGTTGCAGTGGCATTGCTATAGAGCAGAGCTAAGGCCATCAGCTCAGCATGTCTAACAGAAGCACTGAGATGTAATCCAGGTGGAAAATTGTTTCTGTTGGCAACACGATCCCAGAAAATCATATAAATGCTGTTTAGGAAGGGATGCTGAGGATATTGCAGAAATCTACTCCAACCTCATTTGGCTCTGTGTAGTAAAAGCAAATGAGTCCCTATGATGTCATTATTAAAACACCTGTCAGCATAGATGTGTGCTTGTAAGACAGAGTGTATGTTTGCATGAATGGCTGTGCAATCTTTCTTCAGCTTGGTAACACTCACAGCAGACTTCCCTTTTCACTGCTCCCAGTGCTATCGCTCTGCTGCAGCAAGAAAACACTTTACAAGGTGCTGAAAGGGCCACTAGGAAATGACCACAATGAGAAATTACACATTATGTTTGGACTTGCGCTCTCGTAATTGGACTTGAACAACTTTTATAGCCTGCTCAGACTGTACGGGTTCCAACTGCAAAGTGAATCAAATGCCTCACAGAATGGAGCCTCATAGCAGAACCATCTTGAAAGTAGTTAGCTGCACTTTCCCAAACACCTTCCAGCTAGATTAAATCATTTTTATTAAACTTAACTGCCATCAGTGGGATTTGAGGCACACAGATGCTTCAGTCTACAGACAGAGAAACTAGGCTAATTACTCTCTTTTTATAATATCGCTGCTCAGTTAGCATAGTGCTATGCTGGAACACCACAGTGTGATAGTGATTGTAGGTATAGTCACCAATGCACATGAAAAAAAAAACTATTTCATTGTTTCCTTAGTAGATGTAATCATTTACATTTTATCTTTACTTCACTTCCACAGACCCCAAAAGTTGCAGAGTCACAGTAGAAATAAAGCCGCAGCATGCAAATAAAATATGTTTTCTTCTGACAAAGTAGAAAAGTATTAAAGTGGTAACCATCACCTTTGTTACAGCGAGGTATACTGAAGGTAACACTTCAGTGAATTTGCCTGAAACCGTCTCATTTTTTGAAGCACAAAAATTACATCCTTTGGTCAAAAGTGTGGCGCACAAATATAGCAGCTAAGGCTAGTTAGAATTTAGTCTGTATTTACCAAAACTGGAGGCAGCACAAAGTGTACTATATGTCAGAAAATTGCATTAAAAATGCTCTTAAAGCCACCAGCACCTCAGACATGGGCAAGAGATCCAGCTCTGTGGCTTGAGCTAGCTTAGCTGATGACTAGCAAAGAGCTAGCCATCTCCAGTTTGTTCTCGGCTGTCACTCAAAGCTGCCACGCCTCTAATATTGGATACATTATTAAGCCTTAATGCAATTTGTATAGGTGAGTCATGACGTACAGTTTTTATGAAGTTGGGAATAAGCTCTATAGATTTTTTAATCAGCCTTTAAACATGTTTATTTCTGTGGTAAAGTTGAGCATTTTGATGCATATTGCTGAGTGTCATGTCTCCTTTCTTACAGCCACAGTGCTTCCCGCTTATTTTACTTATCACTCAGCACTGTAGCCAGCAGGAGGCAAAATTGCTGAATATGCCTCATCTTCCTGAAGTGCCTGTTTCCAGACAGGAGGGCCGACTGATGGAGGAAAATAACAGCCTGTCCCTCGGTGGACATGATGTGGAATCACTAATCACACATCCCTCTAAAAACCCCATCCACACCCTTCATCAGCCCCTTTATTTGTCTAATACTCTGTGTGAATTGGTTTCTCAGGTGAACGCGTCCCGCCAGGAGGGCAAGCTCATGGAGGAGTGTGATGTCCTGATTGACATTATTCAGCAGAGGAGGCAGATCATTGGCAGCAAGATCAAAGAGGGGAAGGTGAGGTGAACACTCAGAGGGGTGAGGCCTGACATCGTCTATTTTCATTTGCTATATTAATGACTAACTTTTGCTACATGCTCTCTCAATCTGTCTCACAGTCTTCATTTAACATTAAAACGCTGCTTCGGTCCATCAATCAACTGCTCAAGCGCACGCAAAAATTCTCACAGAGTGAGCTTTGTCTGCAGCTACAATAATCTGCAAAAACAAATGGATTTCTTCATTCATGCAGCGTGTTTAATATCTGCCTGACACGGAAGTACAATTCAAAGCTTGTATTTTGCTACAGCTGATTGACTAGCAAGGCCATCGCTTTCATTAATCACAATTGAAACAGTCTGACATCGATTTAAGATACCATCGGACCTCATTTTCTGTCCAACACAACGCTTCATCACAGTTGCTTGACCTGATCCTTATTCTGCCAGCAGAAGGCAAACCCTTCAACACATATTCAACAGAAGGGAACAACAGACAGACTGGCCAAAAGTAGATCCCAGAGCATATGGGAGGGCACTTTTTCTCGTACTCTAAACCCAGATGATTTTTTAAGCTCCGTCTAATGAGACTTGGAATGCTCTGGGGATTTTTTTTTCACCATGTAATCTAGGCTTTCAGCTATTAGGATTGTGCAGAAGCTAGAGAAACAGATACAGATGGACGGAACCTTGTTTTTAGGCCAACAGAATTCTTACAAATGGATTTTTTTTTTTGTGTTCGTGCACGATTATGATCAAAAGCAATTCAACATTGTATTTTTCTGTGACAAAGTGTCTAGAGTAATAATGAATAACAATTGGCTTCAAATCAGATTACAGTATCTTGGGTCCTTCGCAAGACAAACTGCTGATGAAATACCCTTTGACCTTAGTGTAACCACTGACCTAAATCTGTTTCCTGACGTCTTTGCCGACGGGGAAAGGAAATTAAACGGAGGGCCAAAACGAGGCAAACTAAAATCCCAGATTTGCATGCAGCACAATCACTGACAGCTCTGAAAAAGTTAAGATTAGCGGAGGCATGAGAAGATTACCTCATACTGAGAAAGAAATGCATTTTCCAAGCAGTCTGTGTGCTCTTTGTTTACTCTTCTTTTGTTAAGATATCAAATCTGAGTAAATCTTAGTCTAGTTAAAACCACTACAGCCAATTGAAATTTTTCTAATGTATTTTTTCATATGCAGCAATTCATTTTTGGTGGTCCAACCACAGCACAGATCAGTGACACAAGGCATGTTATTAAGCAGCTTGCAGATGAGCAGCAACTGTAGGCAGGGTCTTAAATAACTCACACTTTTTCAGATTTGCCTGCCTGAATTAATGCCCAGCTTAATGTGCATAACTGCATACAGTTTGATTAGCATCGACAGTACAAAACAAGGAACGTCGCTTCGGGGTCGGAAATATTAAGCCAACGCGGAAGCGTCTCAAACCTGCATTCTATTTTAAAGCCACCAGATGGGGATAGCCGTGGTTGCAAAAAGACTTCCCGTCGTATAGAATCCTATGGGGAAAACAGCTTTCTTACTGGAAGTCTGCAAATAGTTTCCTGCTGAGATTATGGGCTCAGTCACTTATTCGGCATCATAATGAATAAAAATCTAAGTCTGTTTTGTAAAAGTGGTCATACCATGTTTCAAAATGGCTAACAGCTTGTCAATTACAAGCCATGAGCAATGAGTGTGTGGTTTGACAGTGATCCCAGCACCTCGCAGTCACTTCCGGCTACAAAACAGGACTTAAGAAACCAGTGAGTGATGTCACAGTAGCTTTTAAAGCTATGTTTGCTTGAAGCATCTGGTGTGAAAGCAACTGGAAAAAGTGAAGTCAAAGCCATTATGCTAAATGTCCTGTGATTTTAGTTAAGGATGATGGGTATATTCATGCCCTTTGTTAACCTTCAGTGATGTTAATACCAGTAGAAAAACAACATGCAGAAATAGATGATGACTTCCTGCATCAGTCAACCGTGGGTTTGACCTTTTCATGTGTGAATGACTTCAAAATGTTAACATCCATCTACTTGTGCCCATAAAACCCCACATTTCTGGAACATTTCCTGCCACCAGCTCTGAATATGTTATCAGCCATAATGATTTGCAACACCTTACCTCAAATGACCACATTTTCATGCTTTCTGATCCATCCTAAATAGTCTTTCCTACGACTTCCCTTTCATATACTTTCCAGGCTCAGAGGCTTCGGAAGCTCGCCCAACAGATCTCCAACTGCAAGCAGTGCATAGAGAGGTCCTCGGCCCTCATAACACAGGCTGATCAAACGCTGAAAGAAACCGATCACGCTCGCTTTCTGCAGACGGCCAAGAGCATCAATGAGAGGTCAGACAGCCCACACACTGACCACATGCTTTAATTATTCAGCTCAGCATGCCAAAGTCTAGCTTAAGGGAGAGGTTAAAGGCTGCACACACAAATGGTGAGAAACAGTTTGAAAAGTTTGTGTACACAACTTCCCCCAACAGCCAAAACAAGTAGAGCGGGATTTCATCTTTTATTTAGCATAATCTTATTCTGCTCCCTGCTTAAGCTCTCTGACTAATTGATTTGGCAGTTGAGAACAAAACCTGCTCTCCAATATGTGCATCCTCAGGAGAAACGAAAGGGGCGATATAAAAAGAAATCATTATCCTTTAGTCCTTCAAACAAAAGCAGAGTTTCAATCAGAATCTAATCTACACAGCTTCACTAATTAGGAAGAGGATTTCCTTAAGATTGGGAGTTCAGTTCTGTTTTTAATTTAGCAACCGTTGAGGTGTTAATTCTGTGCATGGGTGTTTATCATATCTGATGCATTGCAAAATGCTAAAATTGCTTGTGTCTGTATTAGTATCGCTTGTGATGTTGACATGGGAATTAGCGGCACTTTTTTTCACGTCCGGTTGCAGCCTATTTGAAGCGATCCATCATTCAAAATAGTCCAAACATATACACGTACAATTACAAAGTAACTTGAGTTGTCTTCTCCTAAATTGACTAGTCCATTTAAAAAAAAAAAAGTGTTTATTACAATTCAGTGTCTCTTGGTCCTGATATAGGGTTTCAATGGCTACCGCATCAACTCAAGTTCTGATCCCTGAGATACACCTAACTGACACCTTCGACACCTTTGCCCTGGACTTCACTCGAGAGAAGAAACTGTTGGAGAATCTGGATTACCTCACTGGTAAAAGACATAGCCTGTATATAAAAGAAGGATTTAGCCAGTGTGATATGGCGCATTTCTTAGTAAACTCCAATTTTAAAGGTTTTGCATTATGCCTGTCACCATCTTGGCTACAGTATTTGGATCCTGTAGTGACCATATTTGGACAACAGAGTGATGTGCTACGTTACCAGCTAATGCTAAAAAACCTGGTAAATGTTCCATAGACTGTATAGGTGTCTGATAATTAGTGATCACTGACTTTTAGTACAAACAGGTAGTAAACTAAATATAATTTTAGTGGGGGAGTGCAAAATGAGCGGTGGGGGGAGGGGGGGTTGTACCCGGCTGATGACATGTTTATTTCTGCTGTGAAGTTTGACCTTTTGACGTGACAGTCTTTGAAGCCAGACTCAAGTGGCCATTCAAGGAACTGCAGGTTTAATTTAATTTAATTTTATTTTATTTTCTGCTTGGGAAGCCTCCATGTTTTCATTCTTTTCAGTCTTTTTGCTAAAATGGACATCAGGACTGTTTCTCCCCCATTTTAAAATGAGACAATTAATTTGCAAAATGTTTCGTTAAAAACCACTGAGGACTTTGGTTCATGTACATCCTTATTATCATCATCTTTTGGTGCTTTCTTTCCTTAAATCTATGGTCTAATCTTTAGTATTAATCTATAGTCTGTAGCTCTTTCATTACATGATTCATTTTCTCATGGTCTGAGACTCAAACATTGCCTCCAATTAAGATTCTATTCCTGCTTTAATTTAGGATTAAAGTAAAAATCTTTTGATGTCTCTGTTTTCTTCAAGCACTGCATTTGAACAGACCCAAGCCTATTAACTCAAAAATTAATTTTCAACATTAATTTCCGATGTCCTATTTGCAAAGACCCATCAAAATGTCACAGCATGAATTATGAGCGGGACAAAAACGAGGCGTCGTGCGTACAGGGTTTCGAAGGTCTGTGAAAATGGCTGGCTCGTATTTATTCTCTGTGATGCATGAGGGCTTCGCTGGAGGGCCTTTTCACTAAGTGAATCAGTCTGAATCACTCCACTATGTGCAGCCACTCATGACAGAAGGCTCGGGAGAGGGAGCGAGTGACAGACAGAGAAAGAGATAGGAAGTGGCTTTACAATCAATTTAAGCTGTGCCTTTGTATCTTTATTTCTTTACCTCAGTCCATTCTCTTTCTATCTCTTTCTACTAGAGGCTTCATGCATTGAATATAAAAGCGACTCATTGTACTTATTTCTCTGTGGACCAAAAAACAGTTATAACATAATGAGGTTTTCCAATGAATCAATGCATGAGTGGAAGAGAGCCAATCTAATGTCTCTGGTTATGTAAAGACTCACATTTGTTACTCCTAAAAAGGACTGTTATATTTACTGTTCCTGCTGTGTTGATGCGGTCCGCTTTCTTTTTTTTATCTGAACAGTTTATTAAATCTCTCGTGCATTCCTTTTAATGCTCCACCTACCACTCTATTAGAAAGAGCATCCTCGGTCCGGTGTGTAACGAAGCTTGTAGACTCATAAATTGAAGCAAACGAAGACGTACGAGGTTAATCAGGGCTAGCTTTGTAACAAGTGACAACCTTTGAGCGTGCCATCACTTTGGAATATTGCTAATGTAATTTACAATTTTATCCAAACAGAATATAAAATTAGGGCCTGAGATGACGGTCATTTTCTTCAATCATTTCAGCTCCAAGTGCTCCGTGCATAAGGGAAGAGTTGTGCACAGCTTCCTACGACACGATCACTGCTCACTGGACGTCAGATGATGAATTCACTGTGACATCCTATGAGCTCCAGTATGCCATCTTCACCGGGCAGTCCAACATTGCCAGTAAGTATACAGTGGATGCTGGAATCAAATAGGAACGTAGGCGTATTTTAAACTCCTTGAAAGCAGAAGAATGATTCCTGAGATGACCCAGATGACCAATCTACACAAAATTCTTTTTTAAAGGTTGCAGCTATGATAAAGAAAACAAGAGGTTTTGGGGATAAATTCAGCGATATTAGCAAGATAAAAGGGACGATTGAAAGGTAGTGGATCGTTTGTAGGGAAGGGCTTTTTGAACTATAAAAAGCAACTTCCCAGGGGGATTTTGGGGGGGGGGGTTGAAGGGACCCATTCAGCACCACACTCAGGGTTCTTAAAGTACCTTAATGGCTTCCATTAAGTAATTAAGGTACAACTCCACTTTCTAAGTATCCAATTAATGTAATCTGTGGTAAAAAAACAAAACAAAAACCCAATCCTTTTAGCAGTCCTACCTTGGTAAATGTGAACACAGACAGATCCAGTGTGATTAAGTGAGGTCCGGGGGTTGGAGGGTGAAGTCGCAGCGAGGTCTGGGTGATGCCAAAGCTTAAGAAGGGACGCAGTATGAAGGCTTTATATACACAAAACACGGCGACAGTGGAGGATTTCAGGTTTCTGGTCTATCTCCAAAACTCTCCAGAAGTCACTGGCGTCACTGGAAAAAGTTGCTAAATTTGTCACTAGTCACTTTTTGGGAAAAAAGACTCGCTAATTTGGCAACACTGGGCCCAACTGAGGTCCAGTTGTTGTTCTGGGTTTGTTCCTGCTATCGGCACTAACCTCGTGAGAACCAAAACGGGAGACTTGACAGGTATGGTCTCATACTTATTATACTCATACTTATCTCATAACTTCCTTGGAAGATCCAGAACCAAGCCCTGACCTTAACCGTAGACAGGCCAGCATGGTCTGTGTCAACAAACCAACTAATTTAAAATAACTATCAATTCTGCCAAGAAGAGCAGTCAAACATCCAGCCAGGATTATGCCAGGAGCTTTTTGATGGGTACCAAAAGCATCTGGTCCAAGTGTGGCTCACTAAGAGATGTTTAACCAAATATTAGTGGAGTTGTATGTATACTTTTGAGCCTGTATGTATAGATTTGACCCTGTGCGGATTAGAGAAAATCAAAAATAATTATAAACTTGTGCACCCAATTCTTGCTTTTATAGGTCTCTAAGGATGTATGCTATACAATTATTCCACCTTGGAAAATGAACAGCCTGAAGAAATCATTAAAAGCCCCAAATCACCACGACATTCATGCCCATGAATGTATGTAAATGTTTGACCACAAATCTATGTGACTAATATATACAAAATAAACAAAACAAAACAAAAAACTTTTAATTGAGTCTGGGCATGGGGGTGGAGGTGGGTGGGTCATAACTAATTACAGACAGCGCTAAAATCTGCTCTTCACATTTCTGCTGCCCTACTGGTGGCCACTAGCTCCCCTTAGGCAGCTGTGAGTTGAAGTGCTTTTCTAAGATAGTGCTGGAGTGGAAGTGGAACCTCCTGAAGTGAAGCCTCTGGCCTTTATACTGCTATCACCCTGATGTTGTCACACATCAAATGAATGCACCTTGTGAAGGATGAAAGCGGGATAAGACTTGACAATAGTGAATCCAGACTGCACGAAGAGCACTCAGTAAAAGATTAGACTTCAGTGGATATGCAGAGTTCTTACGCCGAAACATGCGAAACGTTTAGGTTTAAGTGGCACTGAACGAGTGAGACGTCGTATCAGGAGAGA
>JAMQGT020007675.1:0-30921 GCA_024447675.2 Pterophyllum scalare | reverse complement strand
GCTCAAAACGCACATAAAAGCTCCTGTGCTTGCAGGATCGTGGTGAAACACGGGGTTCTGCTCGGTTAGGGTTAGGGTTAGGGTTAGGGTTAGGGGTTAGGGTTAGGGTTAGGGGGTTAGGGTTAGGGTTAGGGTTAGGGGTGTTAGGGTTAGGGGTTAGGGTTAGGGTTAGGGTTAGGGGGTTAGGGTTAGGGTTAGGGGTAGGGTTAGGGTTAGGGTTAGGGTTAGGGTTAGGGTAGGGTTAGGGTTAGGGTTAGGGTTAGGTTTAGGATTAGGGGTTAGGGTTAGGGTTAGGGTTAGGGTAGGGTTAGGGTTAGGGTTAGGGGTTAGGGGTTAGGGTTAGGGTAGGGTTAGGGTTAGGGTTAGGTAGGGTTAGGGTTAGGGTTAGGGGTTAGGGTTAGGGTTAGGGGTTAGGGTTAGGGTTAGGGTTATACTACTAAAATAATAATAACAAAAATACTAATGAAATCAAAATTATAATTAAAAATCACTTTTGGTGATGATGCAATAATTATCACTATACTGATAATTAGATTACTAATATATAATTATATATTAGTACAGCAACAGCTGGTTTGGCGGCTCCATCTGAGAAATGTTGTGCACTTTGGAAAAACTTTAATCTGACAAGCAACCGATCAAAAGGCAGATTAAAGCGGAGAAGGGAAAGCATGTTGACTCCACGGGGTTTAAACCTGTTTAATTACAAATTGAGGTTCTAAGAATTTGCAAAGAAGAAGAATAAGAATGCGAAACTTCTGAGAAGGTCGTTTTTTACCTCACAATTTGCGTCGCAGCCAATAAAAAAAAAAAGAAGAAGAAGAAAGAAAAGAAAAAAGTAAGGATGTGTAGCTATGTTAACGAAATGGATCCACTCCCTCCTCTCTGATTGGTCCTTTTCAATCACGTGGGAAGCCACTGCCTCTTTGTCGCGGAAGATCGAGCTAGCAGCATCATAACTGCGTCTTCCGGGGAGGTTTTCAAAATAAAAATTTTTTTTTTTTTGCGCCACATTCCGCAGGAGCAGCTTCAGCAGTTAATTATACAATTGAAACGTGTATACTGTGTAATAAAGAAACGTTTCAAAAGCCTTCCAAATCTGAGAAGATTCATTTTTTCATTTTGTTCCTTTACATTTACATATACAGTATTTATAATCAAACAGAATATCAGCCTTTGGATAAAACTATAAAGTTCTGAATTATTACAATCAGTGCACATATTTACCTGAATAACATTTATCACAACAAAGAATAGGCATGCAATGGCTGATATTATGATTTATATAAATACATAAATAAAATTTTAAATAGATTTCTACAAAGTTAATTTTACTGCCTGCAGAACTCAAAGTGAGATATGCTTTACAACACCTTTGTTAAGATATTTAACCAGTCTGTACCTAAATACTTATATCTTTCTACACGGAAAATCTTGAAAATATGAGTTTAAATTAAATTAAATAAAAAAACATTTATAAGAGTTGAAATTTTACTGATTATATATTTATGTTAATAGCGAGGATCCAGCAGAATCCCAGCATGTATTTCTGAAAGATGCTTTTAAGACGTGAATTATTTAACATACACTGTTACATCAGTGTACATTTCATATCTTACATTTTACATTTGTATGTTTTGGATCACTTATTGAATCAAAAGTGATGTTTAAAGACCAACAGACACAACAGTTTTTCCTTACAATTTTTTGTATTAAAAAATTACATTTATTTAGGTAATGCTCAATTGACTGGGGGGATACTGAGCAGAAAGGTTAATGATAGAACAACATATAACCACAAACGTTATATAAAAGCTATAAACAGTTTATATACAGTTTTCATTGTACACATTTCCTGCATTCAAATTCATTTTTAAGCTCCAGTTTGTAACTTCTCTGCACCAGTTTAATTGTGGAAATGTCCTCTTTAGATGTGCATCTGTTCCCCATCAAGATGTTCATTTCAATTATAATTCCTTCGAATTCCAAAACATCAAGCTGTGGGACAAGTTAAAAGATATGAAGTGAAACAAAGCTGAGCCCATGATTTTTGTAAGGGTGAAAACATAAACATTTTACACTTCCTTTATGTAAAATTCAATTTGGAGCCTTTTTGTTTGTATTGATATTGCTTTGGTGCGATTTTTAGGCTTCTGTAGTGTCAGGAAAGGTTGGCGCACTGCTGCATTTCACACTGACCTGCTAAAAACGCTTGTGGTCCGCATTGGTGCTTTTATTTTGAAGGGCGCCGCCGTTGAACCGGTCGCGCTCCGTGTTTTTGTCTGTTTTGGCGGAGCTGTCCGGTTAGGTCGTCGGCGTTCGTGTGGTCGGGGAGAAATGCAAGTTTGACCACGCTGCTTTTGTTTTGGTTTGCACCGTGTTCGCTTTAGCTAGCAGATCGGCTAATAGAACCTCCCGCCATGTCTTCGTGGCGGCGGCTGCAGGTGAAGGTGGGGACGGCTCGTGGTTTACTCACCTCTACACGGGTGACACATCGACCCACGTGGCTGTACGGACACCTGGCTTTATGTCAAAGCTTGAGCACAGGCAGACCGCTTCGAAAAGACTTTTTCAAAGGTGGGACTGACCGAGAAATGGCTGTTACGCAGCTCAGCAAGCCAGCTTACATTCAGAAATACAACAATTATCAAATGATTTGTGTTTCTATAAACATGTGCAATTGTTACGATGCTGCTAAACATTTTAGATAAACTACTAGAAGCCTGTCTACAATTCGGTTGCATATAATCTTTCAAATAACTTTTACAGTTGCTCTTTAGCTAAACTACATTTGGGAAGATTCAACACTAACCACCCTGCATGTTAATTTGCATGAAGATGTTTGTGATGCACAACTTGTTTTGTATGCCGAATTGGAGAGTGGTAGCTAAAGTATCGGGAAACATTTTCATTTCTACCCTGGGAGTAAACATTTGCAAATAACCTTAAGGAAGTGTAAAGTTTGTGGTTTTGTGGCTCAGATCTGGAGACCCATCTGGCAGCTATGCGTAAGAAGGCGGCGGACGCGCTTCCAGGCAGCGGCTGGAGTCCTTTCGAGATCAACCCCAACCTTCCTCCAGAGAGGGCCCGACATCGTGATTGTCGGTGGCGGTGTGGTGGGCTGGTCCATCGCCTACTGGCTGAAACAGAAGGAGAGGGTGCGAGGAGGGGTGCGCGTCCTAGTTGTGGAGAGGGACCCAACGGTGAGTGTGAATGAGTCTAGACTAGCAGTGCCATTCTTTAATTGTAACAATTTCACACGTTTCAAGATTAGAAACATTCTGAATAGTTTTAAAAGGGTCAAGAGACGGGAGCTTACTGTGTTCATGTCCTACCCGCTATTCAAACTAATCCTCCTCATATTTATTGCTCCCCCTGATGGTCTGCAGTACTCCAAGGCCTCCACGGTGCTGTCCGCTGGGGGGATCCGACAGCAGTTCTCCCTGCTGGAGAACATCCACCTCTCCCTGGCTTCTGCTGACTTCATGAGGAACATCAATGTAGGTCACTGGAATTAATTGATGAGGGTTTTAATCATTAAATGTGACAGAACACGTGCTATGTTAATATGTGAACACCTTGTGCACATTGAACACCTGATTACAGCCAGACTGAATCAAGAAATCCCTTAAATGGAACCTGTCTGACAAAGTGAAGTAGACCAAAAGATCTCAAAAAGCAACACACCGTGCCACTCTGGGACTCCAGCGAACCACGGTGAGAACCATTTTCCACAAAAGGAGAAAATTTGGAGCGGTGGTGAACCTTCCCAGGAGTGACCGGCCTGCCAAAATTAGAACCACAGCTAAGGAACTTCAGGCCTCACTCACTTCAGTTAAGGTCAGAGTTCATGATTCAGTGATAAGAAAGACTCTGGACAAAGCTGGCATCCATGGGAGAGTTCCAAGGAAAAAAAATCACTGCTGCCCAAAAAGAACACAAAGGCTCGTCTCACATTTGCCAAGAAAACCATGTTAATGATCTCCAAGACTTTTGGGAAAAACATTCTGTGGATTGTACGAGACAAAAGCTGAACTTTTTGGAGGGTTTGAGTCCCGTTCCGTCTGGTGTAAAACTAACACAGCATTTCATAGAACGAACATCAGACCAGCAGTCAAACATGGTGGTGGCAGTGTGATGGTCTGCGGCTGCTTCAGGACGACTTGCCGTATTTGATGGAACCATGAATTCTGCTCTCTACCAGAAAATCCCCGAAGGAGAACGTCCGGCTATCAGTTCATGACCTGAAGCTCAAGCTCACTTGGGTTATGCAGCAGGACGGTGATCCCAAACACACCAGCAAGTCCACCTCTGCGTGCCTCAGAAAAACAAAATGAATGTTTTGGAGCGGCCTAGCCAAAGTCTGCACGTAAATCCGCTTGAGATGTTTGGAATCACCTCAAACGGGCCGTTCATGCTTGAAAACGCTCCAGTGTGGCTGAATTAAAACAATTCTGCAAAGAAAAGTGGGAGGAAAATCCTTCACAGTCAATTAATAAATGAAACCATCAGTTAATTTTGTATTTATTCATTGTCTAACATTAAAATTAGTTTGATGATCTGAATCATATAAGTGTGATAAATATGCAAAAAACAAACAAAAAAGGAAATTAGCCTAAAAAAGGTCCCCTTTGACGATGTTATTGGATTGGGCAGTTGCAGCGCCACCCAGGGACAAACATTCACACACTCACGATAAATGTTGTGTAGCTAAAGACACGAGTAAATGTTTAAATCAGTGAATGCAAACTGTCACACCTCTGAATCCCATCAGGAGCACCTTGGCGTGTTGAACGAAGACCCCATAGACCTGCAGTTCAACCACTCGGGATACCTCTTCCTGGCCAGTGAGGCGGTGGCTCACATCATGGAGGAGAACTACAGCACCCAAAGGTATCAGGCTCAATAACCCACTGTGTGCACTGTGAAGGGCTGAGAGAAGTGATTTACCATTAATTGCCCATATATATATA
This sequence comes from Pterophyllum scalare, assembly GCA_024447675.2. NCBI lineage: Eukaryota > Metazoa > Chordata > Actinopteri > Cichliformes > Cichlidae > Pterophyllum > Pterophyllum scalare. Next base: position 25,948 of record JAMQGT020007675.1, on the reverse strand, counting down.
TATATATATATTTAAAATTTAGAATGAAACCAAACTGTCCTCGACGAACTAAAATGGAGCATTGGGTTTTTATCAGGTAGCAGAAAGTCAATGAAAACACAAAGGAGGACATTTTTCATCTTAAGCTTGTGTGATTAGTTATGTATTGGGTTTTCAGAAAGCTAAAACCCAGCTCCTTCTGGGGAAAACAGAGGCTTCCCATTATAAACTCCGGTAGGAAATCCAGTCATGTTTCAGTCAGCTTTATAACGGTGTGATTCCAGGTCTGCTGGAGCCAAAGTGTCTCTCCTTTCTCCGACACAACTGAAGGAGAAGTTTCCGTGGATAAACACAGAGGGTGTGGTTCTTGCTTCATACGGTGAGCGCAAATAAAACATGCACCAGAGGCCTGTAAGTTAGCAGCAGCTGGAAGGTGTGTGAGTTCAGCTCTGAAGTGACTGTAGAGACATTCATTGTCAAGCTTAGGCTCAGTAAATGTATGCTGTAGGAAAAACTAATAACTACATGAAGCATTTCCTGAAGAAAATGCACTGTGAATGCTTGCAGCCGACGGCCTTGAGCCGAATCGCTGTCGTTGCTGAACTATTTGGGAATCTTGTTGAAAATGCTGAAATACACTGAATGATACTCCTAAACAAGGAGGAGAATGAAACTGCAGAAAACTGTGCAAAGAACGAATATAATAATATTGGATGTAAAAAGATTTAAAGTTGAAAAATGAAAAATGTGCATTAGAACAGGACTTGAGCCTGTGCTGCCTGCTTCTCAGCGCATACATGGTCACCTGCTCTACCACTTAGCCACCTCAGGTCGCACAACTACTCAGGTTTGCACCACATACATGTTGAAGAGAGATCTGCCAATCAGAATGCTCCAAAATCCACCAATTGAAAATACCTTCCAGGTGCACTTACTACCTGCTGAAGTGCAGGCACTCTGCGGCCAAATCTCTGTTAAATTTGCCTCGGCGCACCTGTCAAACGACCGCTTCTAAATCACAAACCGTAGTGAGTTTCAAAACAAATTTTGAACTGTAAGTGTCACAGGGACCTGCCCTAGACAGCAGTGTAATTTTTATTTTCCTGGCTTCGCAAATGTGGTTATGGGAGCAGTTTAAAAAAGGGTCCCTTTTGGGGTTTGGAGAAAATCACTTCCCTAAAATTACTATGGAGGTTAATGAAGGAGTTGGAAGGTACTCCCTCTGCTTGAATGCTCACAGTTTAAAAAGTGTACATTTGTCAGGTTTGAGATACACATTGTTTGAAAGTAGAGAAGTAGCTCTACATTTTAATGTTAAAATGATGGCTGTAGCGTGAACAGTGTGGACACAGTGGCAGTTTAAAAACAAATTTTCCGGATGAAAGGTTTGAACTCTCCCACTCTACTAATTAGGCTCCCACTCTAGCAAACGCAATACACACCCATTATAAACTTTGAAACGGGAAAAAAAGTACATCAAACTTAAACTGAAATTGAAACAAACTATAAAAGATATTGAAAAGAAAAATACACCATGAATAGTTCAGTGTCGTTGGCTGTCGTTTTAAAGTTTGAATGGTGTCTGTAGGTGAAAGTATGTGGAAGTAGATGGCGCTCAAAGACGAGGATGTTGAAAGAGGATCTGAAACCTCTCCCCATTCAAATGAATTGGAAAAATTATTAGAAAATCCTTAATAATTAGATAATAGTCATCAATGTGAAAAATACAAGCAGTCTTCTTCTTCTACCAGAAAATGTACGGAATAGATACTAATAATAAATAAATAAATAAAGAGTACAACAATTAATTATTGCATATAGCTGTGTTAATCATAGGCATGAATGTCATGGGGGGTCTCCTGGGCTTTTAATGATTTCCTTTGAAGTGTTCTTTTTCCAGGGTGGAATGATTGTACAGCATTCATCTTTAATAACTAAAAAAAAAAAACAAGCACAAGTTTGAATTTATCCTCTCTGGATCAAAGCTATTCATATACAGGCTCAAATATATAAATACTAGCTCTTGATTTGAGGTGAAGTTGAAGAATTTGGAGGTAGTCCTTCATGATTCCAGTTCCACTGGCAGCAAAACAGCCCCAGAGCACGATGCTACCACCACTATGCTGACAGCTGGTGTAGTGTTCTTAGGTTTGAAAGCCTCGCCTTCACTTCGACGATATTGAGGCCAAATGGTTCAATCTTTGACTCGTCTGACCATCAAACTTTTCTCCAGAAGGTATTTGGCTCGTCCATGTGGGACAGCTGCAAATTTCAGTCGAGCTTGAAGGTGTCCGTTTTAGAGCAGTCTCAGTCCATGACGATGTAACACTTGCTACACTGTGGACAGTGATGTTCCAGCAGTTTCTACTTCACTGGCAGGGTTGATCGACTGTGATTCCTGGGTTGATCCTGAACATCCTAACCAGTTTCCTCTCATCTGAGGCTGACAGTTTGGGTCTTCTTCAGACCTTGACAAAGTGGTGACACACCTGAAAAACTTGTACTTGCATACAGTTGTTTGAACTGGTGATCTTGGAATCTGCAGTTGTTTAGAAATGACTCCAAGAGACCTTCCCAACTTGTGTAAATCTACAGTTCTCCTTAGATCTTCACCTTGAGTTCCTTGGACTGTTCTTAGTATCGGTCAATCTAATGAGAGCTGCCAAACAAATCGTTTTTGGTGCTGGCAAAGAGAAACTACCAGCTGTAGTCGCTCATGATCGCTAATGAGAAGGTAATAGGCCTTGGATTTGTCACACTGAGACATTATAGAACATTTAGCACCACTTACTAAAAGATTTAAGTGGGTGTGTGTATATATTTGATCCTGTATGTACACTTTTGATCCTGCGTGGATCAGAGAAAATCCAAAATAAATTCAAACTTATGCACCCAAATCTTATTTCTTAAAGTCATTAAATATATTCTGCTGTACAATCATTCCACCCTGGAAAAAGAACAGTTAAAATAAATTATTAAAAGCCCAAAATTGGCCCATAACATTCATGCTGTTTATGTTTCTGCAGACTAACGCTAAGGTGCTTTAGCCTGTGGCACATGTAAATCCCCTTAGAGTTCTGATTAATGCCTAAACTTTCAGAGGCACAAAGTTTTGACAGACTCGCTGCTTTGACTGGATTTGTGCCGCATCTTGGAGAGAAATGCACCTTATGGTGAAAACAGTCTGCAGCTCTGGCCTGGAGGAACCAGTTTAACACATAAATCTGCAAGTGAAAAAGAGGTGTAAACGCATCGGTTAATCTGTGCTTGCACACCTAATTGCATTGCCGGATTCCCATCTGGTTCCAAATCCCCAACATCATCATCTGGGTCTCCTTTTTTTTTTTTTTTTTTTTAAATGAAATCTGCACCACTTAAGCGGAAGATTAACTGTGATATATGACCCCGTGACAATCTAATTTTAAAACCTAAAAAAACATAATCTGAGTAATGCAAAGCTGCAGCCAACAATAATTTTAATTATCAGTGACTGACAGTTTTTCCCATCTGTTAATTTAGATGATAGTGGTGTGGAGTCGCCTAATTATTCCCCAAAAGCCCTGTTTTAGATCCCGATTTGACTTCTTTTGTCACACAGTCAGAAACAAGAAACTATTCACATTTGAGTAGCTTCAGTTATCTCAATTATAAGAGATAATTGTAATATTCAATAATTATCATTCCCTGAAATCTGAGTTTGCTTGTTCAAAGTTAAAAAAAAAACCAAAAATGTCAAACTAAAATGGGAATAATTAGTCGACTCCACACCACAATCATCTAAATTAGCAGGATGAGAAGAAATACCATTGGAGTAGCTGTAAAAGAGTATTTCGGGCATTTCTAAATATTCATCCATAGGTTGACAGCTTCTTAGAGCAGTAGGTCAGAGTTGGCTAAGCAGAGACGAGTACCAGGAGTCCATCTAGGAGATGTGGTTGAGTTTTAAGTACTACCTGTGCTACTGCACTCTTTCAGTATGGTACAAGTAGTACAAGTATCATAATTTCACACAGCTAAAGTCGAACTCAGAAAGGGTTAGTCTGTTTGAGTTTATGGAAAAAATAAAAAAAGAGCAATTTAAAAGAGAGTATGTGCCGACTTTGGTACTCATACCCAATTGTGCACGACTACCTTGTAATGTTATCTCCTGCACTAATGTGACTGTTTGATTTTCTGATGTGCAGGGCTGGAGAATGAGGGCTGGTTTGACCCCTGGACTCTGCTGAACGCCTTTAAGAGGAAGGCCATCTCCATGGGAGCCATTCAGTGCTGTGGAGAAGTCACGGGTTCGTCACAGCAAAACAAACACAGGGGAAATATGCCTGAAATCTATATAACCGTTCATTTTCATTTATGTAGAATGATTACTTCTCCCAGAACACATTTAAATGTGAACTTAACAATGATCTTATATATTTGGAACACACAAGAATAGGTATAAAATTATTATTAATAATAATAATAATCTTTATAGAAAGCTTTTAAAAACTTAACAGAACCACCAACCGGTCCTTTCGAATTCCATTAATATGGATTTGCTGAGCTTGACTCACCTTGTTACAGCATTAGTGAGATGAGTCTGACTCCGGAAACGCCTCATTTCTTTAACCTGCAGCGTCACCGTTATGAAGCCGTGTAAACCTCAGCGAGCAGTTTCAGTACCTAAACGTAACCAGAGTGTGAAAGAAGTGAAACAAAGTGGTCCCCCTGGGAAGTAAACCACGCTGTCCTTGCTTTTGAATCTGGATGTTATGCCACAAAAACACCCCTCCAGCTGCGTAGCACAGATTTTGTAGATCTCTTAAAAACAGGACGATTATCCCCTGGCGACTGATGCTGCCACAGCTGGAGCCTCGAGGCACTGACGCCAAAGGACGCCTCCTGTGTTACAGAGAGATTTAGGTTGCATCTGAACTTACTGGTATAACGCATTTAAACAGAATGGATCAATAGAGTCCAATAAAATCAGTAAAGACTCTCTGTCTTAGGAAGCGATTTAGAGGAATTCTCTGACTCTGCTGACCTGATTGCCTCAGGCAGTTCACGTCATAGCTTTAAGGCAGCTTTGGAGTTCATTACATTGTTCACTGGATGAGAGGATGGACAGGACGAGCGGAGGGATGTAACTAGCACAGTTTTAATGTACTTCAAGCGTTTCAGTGTTTTGCCCAACTTCTACTGCACCATAATTCAGATGCAAATATTGTACTTTGCTTTAAAGCTTTAGCTACTTATTAATTTGCACATTTAAAACTTAAACCTGCTAACGTGTTATGCAGTGTTATGATAGGTAAGCTATGCAGCAGTAAACGAGTAATTAAAATCGTCTCCATCTGCAGCATTAAAGAAACGCACACATTAATGAATGAATTATGATCTAATAATATATTCTGTTATTCTGCATAACGAGTACTTCTATTTCAGGTACTTTAAATGTATTTTAATGCTAAAATTTCTTGTAGGATTATGAGTTTAACGTACTTGTTTTGCCACTTTATTAAACCGCCATTGAACGCAAACTATTTTCAGGCTCTTGTTCAGTGACGCACACGAACCCGGAGATCATACCCAATATTTTCTGCACTGCATTTACTTCTGCTGTGAAGTTAATTATTTGAAAATACCCAGAGCTGCAAAACACACAAAAAAAAACCCCCAAACAAAAGTAAAACACATTTCAGAAAACACGACATGTTGTTTAATTTTGCACCTCCGGGCTGAAGTGAAAGCTCGCCGGTTCGATCCCGGGAGGAGACACAAACCCTTTTGGGGTTGCCTCAGGAGGGGCGTAAAAATCTGCCAAGTCAAATATGCGGCGCTGCCTGCTGTGGCGACCCCCTGGTGAGCTTCCTCTCCGTGCTGATAATTGGTTTTGACGTGTTTCTCTCCCAGAATTGAAATACATGACAAACGTGATGACGACGGCTGGCGGGGAAAAGCTGGATCTGAGGAGAATAAAGTCAGTCAAAGTAAGTGGGACTGTAAGTGCTGCATGTCTGTGAGTTTAGTGGTGTGTGTAAACCTGGTGTTATTCAGCCTGTTTATTTAACATTTTGTGCGATCGTCACGTGTCGGAGAAGCCCCTGACTAATGTCTGCCCCGGTTAGGTTCACTAAGCTTCAGAGGGGAACGCCCAGTTGCTGTGATGTTTTCTTTTTTTCAGTGTGCTCATCTGCTCAGATCATACACTCATGCTTAAGTGGCTTATTTTATAGCGTGACCCAACTGGCGAAAATCTCAAATTAAGGATCCAAATCCCAAAATCAGACATGTCCAAAGCATTTGATGTGATCGTGGATCTCTGTTGAATGAAGACAATGAGCAAGAACCTGAGTAACACCACCAGATGGATGACGCGTATGTTCTTTAAATCCCTTCAGATCATACATCAACTGCAATTTCTTCCCGGGTGACCTCGTCCTGTTTATTGTGTCCCACACAGTCTGATTATTGGCGCTAAGTACCTCATAAATTTGGCTTGTGGTGCTTTTAATACTTTTTTTTTTTTTGCACTTAAGCACTAAATCCAGGAGGGATTGTGGAGGGCAGGCAGGAAGGAGTCGGAATGGGAAGCCATAAAACTAAAAACACGAGCTGCATCTTTACAAACGATTCTCAGGGAAACTAAGCTGGCTGACATTTGTTCATATGAGGCAAAATTACCATCAGTATAGAACTCTTTCACCGAGCTATTGCAATATGTTATCAAAGGATTATCATATGTAATCTTTAACCAGTTTAGCATTCACTGCATGTTCCCTGAAGAAATCTGGAAAAGCCGTGTCTCCCGGAGGCCATCAGACAGGTCTCCCCCCATAAACAGAAATAATTTGGAACAATCAGCCACCGTAGGTGACGCTCAGTGCTGCCGAAACAGCGCTCACCTGTCTGAGACATGGAAATGGGGCCTCAGGTGTGTGCTGAGAGTGGTTTTCACCTGCTGTGATCTGTCAGTTTGACAATATAATATACCAAGAGAAACAGGTTGATTGACCTCTTACAATCCAGCCAACAGACTCGCCTCTCGGCGCCAAAAAGGCACGTTTGTTTTACGAATAACGTTTAGACCAGTCGGCTGGTGAAGACAAGGAAAACGTAAAAGAGAGAGGCACAGCTAAGTGCTGCAAAATAAATGTGCCAGCACACAAAATTACACTCTTAGGCTTACAGTGTGGCTCGACACTACCTGGACCCCTATAATAATAACCCATTCACAAACCTGTGGAACAGACCACATCCCCCGGTCTTTAGGAAGAGCTGACAGAGCTTTAACCTTAAGGAAATCTTAGCATAAATGAGTACTTAGATTTTACTCTGTTTTCCTAAAGATTGTTTGTCCTTTTAAAGTTCATATAATTTTATAAGAATTGGTACAGTTGTAAATTGCTTATAGAATTTTGATTGATATTTGACAAATACTGTGTAAATGTGCCAACTTTTAAATCATTTTGACCTGTGAGTTATGCAAAGGTACTCTAGTAGAATCAACGAATCAAAATATGGAGCTAGAATTGAGATTAATAGATTCTGCACAATTTTGAAAAGTGGTGGTGTGTGTTTTGGAAGGGGGACAAAAATCCAGAAATCATAAAAAAGCACAATTAAAATATGAAGTGCTCCTGGTCAAACATCTCTTTGAACTGTCAGAAACAGGAGAAACTTTACTTTTAGTTTTTTTTGGGGGGGGGGGTCTGCCCCTACAATGTGGCGTTGTGCATGATAGGATGACGGCTTGTTGTCGGGCAGGTGCAGATGCCACACAGCCTGGAGTACCAGCCGGTGGAGTGTGCTATTGTGGTGAATGCAGCGGGAGCCTTTTCTGGTAAGCTGACCGAGATGCTGGGAATTGGCTTTGGCCCCAAACACTCCATCGCGGGAATCCCACTGCCTGTTGAGCCACGGAAAAGGTAGGCTATTGACTCGAGGGGCACATTTTCCTGGAGTTCTCTGTGAAAGGCAGCGCCTCATACAGTGCACTAAATCAATATTCTGACAGTTTTTATTCAGACTCTGCACTCCAGAAATGGAAAAACTGACTTCATAGCGCTGCCTGTGAGCGTCCACCAGCTGCACTCTTTTCATTTCGCTCTTGTTCTGCATCTTTTACTCCACAGATAACAATGGATCTATGTAAGCAGCAAAGCGAGTCATTTCATTTTAGTCAGCACGACCTGGACTGTTTGAGTGCTGCGTGCCATCGGCCACATTACTTTTCTTATTCCTCGGACTTGTGGCTCGAATCGTTACGGCCCAGCCCATGGACTCACTGTTCATTGTTCACTGTACCAAACACTTTATGGCCGTTTCGAGCTGGGCTTCAGTGTCCCCGTCTCCATACACTCAAAGACTGTGTGCAGGTTCACTTAATGATTATAGAAACCAAAGTGTAAAGTAAGACCAGCAGGGCTGACTTCATCTACGTTATTTATACTGCTGCACCTGATTTTTCCAGCATTATTTAATAATAATTCCGAGTGATATTCCGTGTTTCCCGCAGAAACGGATTGCATTTTTAGCAGCGGCGGTGGCAAACATACATGTTTCAAAGATGCCTTTTTTTAATCTCACGCTGCATATGCAGGTGTGTTTAAAGGTTAGCGAGTGCGTGCCGCTGTTTAACTTTCACTGTTTTTTTGTTTTTTTTCTTTGTTTGAAGAAAACACAATCAAGCAATCAATCAGCGAGTCAGCCAGATATGAAAAACATGCCCTTGATTTTCCTGGTTGAACTTTCTCCATATATCCTCTGACTTACAGCCTAATCTTCCAACATTTACGATGTATCAGAATTTCTGATCTCATTTTCAGTACCTAAACAAAAAAAAAATGTTCTGGACACCAAATATAACTTTAAACTGTAGACAAAGTAGACTAGAATTAGTAACAATGTCAGAAGGAGAGGTTTGAATATTCTATAATAGAGCCCAGTCTCCTAATAATACTGTTTAATTATAATGTAAGGAGGCATTGGGACACTCTATAATACACCATATACCCTGAATATTTACTGCTTAATCACAGTTATGACAGTCTATAACATAGCCCACACCCCACCTTTAAGAATATGATTTAATTTCAACATAAGAAGGAAAAGTCTGGATACTCTATAATGCAGCCTGCACTCATAATAATAATAATAATAATAATAATAATAATAATAAAATGCATCATGTAAGAAGGCCAGATTAGGATAGTTTTACCTGAATGTGTTTCTTATTTCTTCTAGAATTGCCAGTTATTACTGCCTTGTTCATTGTTCATCATTTGGAAACTAAATTTTTTAGGTTTTGAAGATTACCCCACACGAATTCAGAAAACTTACACGTTAAATGGAAATTACACCTTAAGCTGCAGGCCGTATTATGAAGAACGACCCATTTTTCTGCCTTATTTGCAGTCTGTTATAGACCGTCACTAAATCTTTTCTCATGCTGCCTTGCACAGCTGTCAGACCATCACGTAAACATTTAATAAGACAAGAGTTTTGAGGTGTCTGGATAATTCATTGTAAAGCCTTTTCCACACAGAGGATGAGTAAATCCCTTAAAGTCTGATCGTTTTCATGCCAGAAAACCTCGACACAAAGTTACTTACATCTTGGCGTGAAATGAAATATCAGCTGATATGATGTCAGGGCTGTAAGCCCAAACTGGCTCTAAGACCCCGAGCTGTTTACTTCTTAACTGTTTTTCAGGTATGTGTATGTGGTCCGCTGTCCTGATGGCCCTGGCCTAGACACTCCCTTCTTGATCGATTACTCAGGAGTTTACTTCAGGAGAGAGGGCTTAGGCGGGAACTACATCGCCGGGGCCTCACCGGAGGAGGTTCGTGTTTTATCTCTGAGCTGTTTCCTTACCTTAACATTCAACAGCTGGGCAAATGACCTCATTGTTTGCTCTGGTTGTGTGTTCTCAGGCGGACGAGCCAGACACCAGTAGTCTAGATGTGGACCACAGCTTCTTTGAGGAGAATGTTTGGCCTCATTTGGCCTTTAGAGTTCCTGCTTTTGAGAAACTTAAGGTACAGTCGGCAAAGTGCGGCCCCCCTCGATTCATGTGGTAACTGCCAGCATGACGCCGTTATCAGCAGCCAGAACTCCTTTCTCTTCAATTTAATTGTAGGCCAGTTCAATTTAAGATTTCCTTTTCGCTTCAGCCGGCCTCCTCCACCCAAAGAAACTGGCTTTTCCAAAGCAAAGGCACAATTTTGTAATAAGGATGTTCTCATATTCCTCCCTCCAGGTGACCAGTTCGTGGGCGGGTTTCTATGACTACAACACCTTTGACCAAAACGCCATCATCGGTACGCACCCCCTCATCAACAACATGTACTTCGCCACGGGCTTCAGCGGTCATGGCCTGCAGCACTCGCCCGCAGTGGGTCGCGCTGTGGCAGAGCTTATTCTGGATGGAAACTTTAAAACTCTGGACCTGAGCGGCTTCGGCTTCGGACGGATTCTGACCCAAGAGCCGATGCTGGAGAGGAACATCGTGTAGCTGAGCTGGACCCTGGACTCTTATCATTTACAGTACATGCTGCCAAAACCAAATTATTAGAGCTGCAGTCTTATTTTTGTAGCTGGGAACACAACAGTAATCGAAAAACTGATCACTGTGATCTGGGCGGTATAATTTCTCCAGTGAAGTCCGACGATAGACAGAACATGAGTGGTTTCAGAAAATGCCCAAATACAACATCTTTACATCTGTAGCAGCTGCAGGAATAAAAAGGTCAGGGTGGACAGATGGGTCAGATTATCAGACTTCCTGCCAGGTAACAACAGAAAAGGAAGGAAGGTGCAAAATATGATCAGTGAGAAGAAATATTCAGTTATTACAATATCAGATTTTAACTATGCAATTATCACAGCCACTGTTTTTGTTATAGTTTATAAGCTGATAATAATATTGTTCACATGTACATGGTAATAAAACTATTTTAAATAAATCCTTAAGAGAAGAAAAACAGATGTGCAGTAACCGTAAAACCAATAAACAAGATTTTATTCAATTTAAAAATAAGACCGTGATAAAAATCGATCAGGAGCTGTAAGAAGATTGCAACAAAATGATGAAATTTGACTTTTTCAGCCTGGATTTTGGCATGAATGTTTTATTTATTTCACGACTTTCAGCTTTTTTCAGATTCGCAGGCGCACAAACTTTCAGAAAACACAAATGATCGACAAACTTTAAATTTAACAAAGGCAAACAGTCGCCCAGACTGTGTGTTATAAACATTAACAGTAAAAGGGTCCTGTTGTGTTCTCCTTGCCCTTTTTTTTTTTTACTTGGCCAGCATGAAGGCAAAAAGTTCCCTCACCTGGTTCCTCAAACCCCGCGTTCGCTGCGGTCTTCCTCTGCTTCTCTAAGATGTGATAAAGTTTTATGTGTGCTCTCTTAAAGCTAATTTTCTGAGGAGGCTCTCTTGATTTTAGCGAAGCAATCATGTTGTCAGATCTCAGCTTTTACTTTAGTTGGTGTTGCTTTTCCAAAAATGTGATGATAGCCCTGGAATATGCCGGGTGACTGTGATGTTGCGCTTCCTACAAGTTTCTGTTTCTGAAGCACAGCGTCCACTCTGCTCTGGGTCTTTTATTTTGAAAACTGACCGGCTTCTCTGCGCTGTGCAGCTGCTTCTGTTGCACCGTCTGGGCACCGTCAGCAGTCACTCTCCATCTATTACCAGGATAAGACCAAAGGTGTGGCAAACCGAATTATGCTTCAATTTAGACTTTAGTCTCTGCTTATTCAAAACAAGGTTTTTGGTGTTTTAAAGGACGATCTGATGCCATTTAATAGGGATGAACCACTGAGAATAAAGTAGAAGGAAGGATGTTTCTCTTCATTAGAAGAGAAAAAAATATGGAGGTGAGCCAGCAGCTGACTCACTCCTGATACAGAACAACTCGAATAACTTCTGCTCTCCAGATTTCCAATGAACTGGGCTGTTCGGTGCCACTAAGTAGTCGGAGCATGCAAATTTAGGTTGAAACATCATCAGCTGCTTGTCTTTCCTGACTGCTGGATACACAGTTTGTCCTGTCCCATGCAATGGTTTAACTCTGGTACTTTTAACGGTTTAACATGCTTTTTTTTTTTTTAATCTAATTTTATTAATATATGGTCTGTGTGTTGTATTGATCAATGTAATCACAATTATGTTAATAATTAAGTCAATTTTTCAACAAAAATCTTGGGTTGTCTCCTCACTTCATGTTTCCTTAAGGTGTTGCTGCTCTCAGGGCTGCGCACACTGCACACAAACATGATTATCGTACAGATTTACACCTAGACGGACTAATGCAGGTGATGCAAACACTCTTACATGCAAATATTAATTAATATAAAATAACACTATGCATCACATGTAACCAAGGGGTCGAATCAAATGCAGGTATTGAGCCTAAAGTGTGTAAATGTATCAAGTTTAAGGGATAAAAATATGAAAATCTAAGTTCCCTTATTGGACTAAAATTAAAAGCAGAATTTCTCCTTGAACAGCTGACCTCCAAACACTGATCAGACACAGTTCAGTGTGAGTGAACTGAAAATTTCTTCAAAGCGTCTTCCCAGAGACAGGTTTTGACTTCTTTGTACAGCTCTAAGGAGCTAATATTTTTTCCATCCCACTGGATGCTGGAGTTAGGGTGTGGCCGCTTTGATTGACAGGCAGCTGGAGCCGTTTTGTGTGTGGTAGGCTTCGGCTAACAGGAGTCACTGATCTGAACCTCCAGACAGTGTTTGTGCTTTTGGTGCCTTTTGGAACATTTTGAATGCATTATTGGACAAATTATACGGTCTTCTGCATGATACAGACCTTCCACGAAGTTTTGTGGTTCAGTTTTGCTGAGTGAAATCCAAGTATTTTACTGTTATTTCACTTAGCACTAATTAGCAGGTTTGTGTGTCTGTGCATTCACCCATACAGTTCATGAATACACCCCCCTAAACAAGCTAGGTAATGACCAAATTTGGTCACTTCTGGACCCAAAATCTTAACAGGTGGGGTGGCCTAAATGCTCCTGAGTCTAAAACCAATGGATGACATCATTCTGGCTGCATCCATCTTTTATATACAGTCTATGGTGCTAATGCAGCTCAGGACAATAAATGTGATTTTTATTACCGCTTATTACTTATTTAGAAACATAATCAGTATTGAACGGGTAAGAGAGAGGCGTGCGTGCAGTGAGAAGATAAATTGGGAGATTTATAATGTTGTAGGGCCTTTACCTGCACACTGTAACCGTCATTATAAACTGTACTGAAAAGTAGAGGTCCCATGCAGTAAAGGCAGAGTTGAATCCGATCTGCAGGGAGAGAAATTTTACTTAGAAAACCAAAACATCTGAATTTAAGTGGTTTTAATGCTCCTCTACAAATTTCCAGGAGTGCACATAAAAAATTTGTAGTTACTCATATGAACTTCAGAAAGAAGCAAAGCTAATTTGGCAGCTCTCTGATTGATGAGAGGATCAATAATTTATCCTCCAACCTGAATCTTTTTTCAGTTTTCATGTCTTAATTTTACACCCCCCCCTTTTTTCATTTCTTTAAGAATTACTTGTTTGATATTCATCTGCTTCTTTATTTTAAGATTGTTTAACCTGCTTTCCCTGCTTTTATTGTCCAAATGTTTACTTTGTATTTTATTAGTGCAATTACACAGGGTACAAACAGTGGCACAGCAGGTGGTTAATTGAGCATAAAAATATACAGATAATAATACAGCTATAACAGTAGGATTTTTCAGCACTGAACAACGTAAGATCCTATCATATGTAGACACAGCCAAAACATTTAATTTCAGATAAGCATCTGTCTTACTTTCTTATCCGGCCACTGCAAATGAAGCATCAATTTATGATGCAGGAGTTGCTGGTGTTTTACACAAACTGTGCAGCAGATGGCGCCATTTCAGTGGGTAAATTCAGGCTTGGAGCATCATCACGTCTGACATGTTTCAGGCAAACTGTGTATAGATCTAGAAGCCCAAGCTAGATCATTAATTCAGGGCGGTCTGTTTTGCCTTTGATTACCATATTTCTTTAGGGCACACATGTAGGCAGCAGGAGCTGCGGTCTAGATGCCAGATCGTAATTTGAACCTTTCAAAACAGATTTTTTATTTTTCATACCGCGACTGTATCTGTTTATTCTAAATATATTCAAAAATTAACCTTTCAAACGGGAAAATGTCACACTGCGGTGGAAGAAAAACATATTAATAATGTTGTAAGGTCAGGGTGAAAAAAAAAGAGCAAGTTTTGTAAAGGAAGGAAGTAATTGAGAAGGCTGATACCGCTCTACAGTAATAATGCTTTTTAAAGAGCAGGATGTACACTAGATTGATGAGGTGCATAAACTCCTCAAAGATGTATTTGTCTCACATGTACAGCTCTCAGAATCAGTATTAAGGTTATTATTAAAAAGGTAGGGTCTTCATCTAAAAATCATTCAGTCATAAAGGAGAAAGAATACTGGAAGGATGAGTTTGTAAATAGAACAATATAAGAAGCTTTTTTGTGTGTAATAAAAAAGATTTATCATTTCCTATTTGAGCATGTTGAGAATTTAATCAAAAGTGGCCGTAAATATAAAAAACATGTGCTGGTGAAGGACCCTCATTGGCTCCGGGACTTTGTGAATGTACCCATGTTTCCTGCATAGTAATCTATCCATAATTTCCCCTTTAAAATACACAAAACTGTACAAACTCGGGACAATTTACAACTACTGTGAAAAGCACCAGGTCCTTCATGATGGCACAATCGATCCCTTTTTAAAAACTGTGATGAGGACATCTGGCAGGTGCAGTAGAAGAAGAAAAAGACATTGCACACGGTGAAAGGCTTTGGATTAATTGCACCTGCAAATGTTGCCTTCCATCGCTGATAAACAATTTTGCATTATTTGTGGTTTTGCCTTGCAGCTTCAGAAGAGTTTATGAACCATACTGCTCCCCACAGAGCCGCTACCTCCACATCCTCCACATCTCGACTTCCTGCAGCTCGATGCAGCAAACCAGCAAAGACTGAATCATGCACGACAGAGTCAGTCACTGGCAAAACCCCACCAACAGGTTCCTTTGCTGCGTCTGAGGTAAATACGAAAGAAGAGCCGCGACAAAAGCCCCTCTGCCAAAGTTACAGGAATGAGATGTTCATGTTTTTATTGCAGGGACGGTAATGAGTAAGCTGTCAGGCTAGACTTAGCCCCAACAACTAACATCAAATTATCTCAGGACATGCAAGGTTAAAAGCATTAGTAGCCTAGTGACAAACTGCCAAAAAGTGCTTTAGTTTTCGAGATACCCCTACCGGAGGCAGAACTAAACCCAACCATGTTTTTCCTCATCTCTAAGGTCTCCCATATATGAAATGGATTCTTGGACAAAAATATTTTACTGCCCAAGATGGTCAAATTGATAGATTTGACCATCTTTGACCATGGATTTAGAAAACAAGCACATTAATTCAAAAAGCCTACTGTGTTACAGTGGTGTGAAAAAGTGTTTGCCCCCTTCCTCATTTCCTGATTTTTTGCATGTTTGTCACAATTAAGTGTTTCGGAACATCAAACCAATTTAAACAATAGTCAAGGACAACACAAGTAAACACAAAATGCAATTTGTAAATGAAGGTGTTTATTATTAAAGGTGAAAAAAATCCAAACCATCATGGCCCTGTGTGAAAAAGTGATTGCTCCCCTAAACCTAATAACTGGTTGGGCCACCCTTAGCAGCAACAACTGCAACCAAGCGTTTGCCATAACTTGCAATGAGGCTTTTACAGCATTCTGGAGGAATTTTGGCCCACTCATCTTTGCAGAATTGTCCTAATTCAGTTACATTAGAGGGTTTTCGAGCATGAACGGCCTTTTTAAGGTCATACCACAACATCTCAATAGGATTCAGGTCAAGACTTTGGCTAGGCCACTCCAAAGTCTTCATTTTGTTTTTCTTCAGCCAGCCATTCAGTGGTGGACTTGCTGGTGTGTTTAGGATCATTGTCCTGCTGCAGAACCCAAGTTCGTTTCAGCTTGAGTACACGAACAGATGGTCGGACACTTCTCCTTCAGGATCTCTTGGTAGACAGCAGAATTCATAGTTCCATTTATCACAGCAAGTCTTCCAGGTCCTGACGCAGCAAAACAGCCCCAGACCATCACACTACCACCACCATATTTTACTGTTGGTATAATGTTCTTTTTCTGAAATGCAGTGTTCCTTTTACGCCAGATGTAATGGGACACACACCTTCCAAAGAGTTCCACTTTTGTCTCATCGGTCCACAGAATGTTTTCCCAAAAGTCTTGGGGATCATCAAGATGTGTTTTGGAAAAATTGAGACGAGCTTTAATGTTCTTTTTGCTCAGCAGTGGTTTTCCCCTTGGAACTCTGCCATGCAGGCCATTTTTGCCCAGTCTTTTTCTGATGGTGGAGGCATGAACGCTGACCTTAACTGAGGCAAGTGAGGCCTGCAGTTCTTTGGACGTTGTTGTGGGGTCTTTTGTGACCTCTTGGATGAGTCGTCGCTGCGCTCTTGGGGTAATTTTGGGCGGCCGGCCACTCCTGGGAAGGTTCACCACTGTTCCATGTCTTCGCCATTTATGGATAATGGCTCTCACTGTGATTCGCTGGATTCCCAAAGCTTTGGAAATGGCTTTATAACCCTTTCCAGACTGATATATCTCAATTACTTTCTTTCTCAATTGTTCCTGAATTTCTTTGGATCTCGGCATGATGTGTAGCTTTTAAGGATCTTCTGGTGGACCTTACTGTGTCAGGCAGCTCCTATTTAAGTGATGTCTTGATTGAGAACAGGTGTGGCAATAATCAGGCCTGGGTGTGGCTAGAGAAATTGAACTCAGGTGTAAAAACCCACAGTTATAGTATGTTTTAACAAGGGGGGCAATCACTTTTTCACACAGGGCCATGATGGTTTGGATTTTTTTTCACCTTTAATAATAAACAGCTTCATTTACAAATTGCATTTTGTGTTTACTTGTGTTGTCCTTGACTATTGTTTAAATTGGTTTGATGTTCCGAAACACTTAATTGTGACAAACATGCAAAAAAACAGGAAATGAGGAAGGGGGCAAACACTTTTTCACACCACTGTATATGACAATACATGCAGCATAATAATATTTTGGACTGGAGACTTAATTCTCTCAATGGTTCACTCTCTCTCAGTTTGCGGCACTTCATCCATTAAGTGACTTAACACTCTTAATATGCAGGTTATATTTACATATTTGGTATTGATGGATTTGGCATAACCTCACCTTTCCAACAAGCCATCATATGTGTTTCTATGACAATCCCTGGCAAAACAATTGTAAAATAAATCAAACCATTTTGCATAGATTTTTTTTTCCATGTCCGCCTATTTTAGGTATGTGTTCCAAGGTCTCTATCTACCCCATACTTTAAGATATTCACATCCAGTTTTTTCTAGTGCATGTCTAATTCTGAAAGCTCTCAGACCTTGTGTTATTAATCTACATTAGTTTTTGTGTGCTAACCTCCATGCGGACAGACTGCACTCGAGCTCTTTTTCAGTTTTGGGGTATATAAAAATATCTATCAATTTGACCATCTTGGCAATAAAATATTTTTGTCCAAGAATCCATTTCATATATGGGAGACCTTAGAGATGAGGAGAAACATGGTTGGGTTTAGTTCTACCTCCGGTAGGGGTATGCCAAATTTTGGGGGGCATTGTCACTAGCCTATAGGGTTTAGGTTACAGTTACAGTATGCTGTGAAATGAGAGCTGGAATTAAAGCTGAGCAAAAATCTGTCATAATTTATCTGGAAACCCAACCACAGACACAGAGGCATCAAATGAAGGGTTCATTTAGAGAATTTGCAGTGAGAACAGGGCTCCGTCTGTGCTCCTGTCAGGTTTACGTCCTCTCTTTTCCCATTCCGATTAGTCTCACCTGTCTCATGTTGGTCACACCTGTTTCTAATCAATCAGTTTCTCATTATATGCATATATACCACCAGTGTTTCACATCTCACTTGGCAGAATGTCTTACTTTTGTAGTATTCCTCTTTTTCCCATACTTCCTTGAAGGCTTTTTGTATTCTGCATGATTGTTGTTATTCCCTCTGTGTGACCTGCTTTTCTTGCTGGGTTCATCTGCTTCACCGACCGAAGTAACCTGATTCTGACAGAGTCAAAATTACACACTATTTTGTTTCTAACAATTGTCATCTTATCAAAAATGCATATGTGAGATGAGGAAGTCAATTACCATGTGACTCTCTAAACCAATCACCTGCCAAATCCATTCAGACAACTCAGACCCCGACCTTCGCTTGCTACCTAGCCTGCAGTTCACCCGACCCCAGTGCCTGTCCCCGTGGGTCCCATGAATCCAGGCCTTGCTCTCCTCCCAGTTCTGGATCCAAGAGGGGGCCCCAGTCTCCTTCTGCGTGATTAGGATTCTCCGTGTCAAAAGGACACAGCTGAGGTTGTTTGGGCATCTGGCTGGGATGAATCCTGGGCGCCTCCTTTTGGAGGTTTTTACAGGCATGCCCCCACATGGGAAGAAACTGCAGGGTAGACCCAGAACCTGCTGGAGAGATATCTATCTAATCTGGGAAGGCCTCAGGATTCCCCAGGAGGAACTGGAAAGTGTTTCTTTCCTGCTCACCCTGATGTCACTACAACCCAGTTTTGAACAGGTGGAAGGTGAAGGCCACAAGGCTGAAACCTTAGCGTGGATTTTGACATGGCCAGAAAAAATTGGTGTCACATTTTTCCTGAAGTTTTGGGCTTTTGTTTCCCTGTTTGCCTTTGGGTACTCAACATTGGGCTTAGATGATTTTCACAGATGAGTATTTTAGGAAAGCACAGTCTCGTCAGCGACTGGACGACTTGTGCGTCGTCTGCCTGGATAAGCCATTTGGATTTAATGTTGGATGTAATGTTCACCAGTGAGCTGTGGAGGGCTAAACCAAGGCGAGCTCCTCTTGCTGTTTCCATTCTTTTTGCACAGCTAAGTCAGTCGAGGGTTGGTATTTCCCACATATCAAGCAAACAGACGTGCCTTTTCTAACTCTTGGAAAGAAAGTTAATGAGCTTATTTCCCCAAATACTGAACTTTGCCTTCAATGAACCTGCAGTGTGTGATGTGCAGATCCGTACTGGCAGCGCATTTAGAAATGCACAGCGCCTGGAGCTAAACACACTTGGGTGTGAGATGACTTTCTTTAAGTGAAGCTGCTACAGGGGCCTGTAATATTCTTTCATGGTCTCTGCAGCTGAATCGATACAACAGGAGCACCCTCTGCATCTTCAACCAGCTCCTTCTCCCTTTATTTACATGCAGCTAATGGCATCTGTATCCACTGCTGCGGGGACTGGGGGGGGGTGTCTTATCAATTCACAGATCATGGAAATATTCTCCAAAGATATGAAAAAGGTCCTCCCGCAGGCAGCAAAATATTGCACAGACACTCTTGCCCTGCAGCGCTTCATTTTGATGCAAATGGGGCGGCATTGCAGTTTCAAAGGGGGGGGAGGGGGACCAGGGGAAATGCAACTGAGGGAATTCTTTGTGAGGCCTGACGTAAATCTCAAACGTTCTCAGGGCTGAAAACAAAACAGCATGAGTGCTTGCACCGGTCCCTGTGGCCTCTTCAATAGACACACCTTCTGTAACACAAAAGCGTTGAGGCCTTTTACACCAGACTTCCAGAAAATTCCCCCCTCCTCGAGCTGGTCACCAAATCTACACTGTCGAAAGCTGGTGCAGCCGAGGCGAGCCCAGTCCCGATGAAGCCCGTGGTTGTGCTACTGGGCTTTTTTTGATGGGTTGAGGAAGAGAGTCACCCTGTTGGTCTCAAGAGGACTGATGCCCACTGGGAGCTCTGTGGCTGGCTCTGTGGCTGGCTCCTCTGAGTGTATGGAGCCAGTGTACACAGTGGCATGTGGCTGGGATTAGGAAATTTCACTGTGGATTAAAATCTTTCCAATGCCTCCATGGCCACTCGCTGAAAGAAAGGAGTCTGAAGTTCCTGCAGAGATCCAGTGAGCACACTGGGCCCACGGTCTCACAGAGCAGGTATGTCCCAACAAAACCTTTCTATTTTTCTACAAAACCAGGGTGTAACGTTTTACTTATTTAAAATATGCAAGATATTATCTTTGTTTAGATTTTTTTTGTAGCTGCTTGGAAGAAAATTACATCTTTTTAATGATGTTACGGACAGCAGAAAATACAAAAATCTCTTCCATTTGTTTGTGTATGCTGCAGAAATGAAGAGAATTAAAAGCGCTCATATTAACAGCTATTAACTGTTAATAACTGAAAAAAAAAACAGTTGATTAAAACACTGGACAAATAGTTGTTACCAAAGATAAAAGCTGTAGTTATTTTCAATCTGGGTTGAACTTCATTCCAAAAATATGTAACTTTTAAAGTTTGGGATCATTTTTGCCGTCTATTCAGCATTTATTGTGTAGCACTCAAAGTGGGCCAAGTGGTACATACTCCACAATATACACTGGTATATTACTATCACTCAGATCAATGAATACCAACACTGTATTTTTGTATGTACAGGTTGTGTACTACCGTGCTATACTCCTATTCTACTGATAAAAAAAGAAAATTCTCTTCCTGTTACACCCTTGATCACTGAGTTTTAGTTCCACCTTTCTGTCACTTGCAGTGGCATCTGTTCACCCATTAAAGCTTTTTGGTTGTGGGCCGAGCTTAAAGCGGAACGAGCCTGCTGCAAGTTTTACAGATTTTATAGGAAGAGCAGAACAATTTGTCTGTGCAGGGTCTTTTTTTCTGTCTGCTGATGTAAACAATGGTGGTAGACAACAAACGTGAGCATTTACAGTTCAGGCAATGAGTCTGTGTTACCTTACTTGACAGAAATCTATGCACTTGCTTTTAATTAAAATAATAAACAATAGTGTCTCATACTTGAGTGCATAAGATTAATTTTCTGGTCAAAACCTCTTTTTTCGAGATTCCTCTGTGCAGCTAAAAATTCGGTAAATTTTGAAAAGCAAAACCAAAATATAAATTCATTCAAAAATAAAATCTATGACATTTTTATTTCAAAAAAGGCTCGTTAAGTTACTGGGCATCATAGTTTGTTTGTTTTTTTAAACAGTTTAAACAGGAGTAAATGTGGATTTATTGTGGCCAATTCTCAGCCGCAGATTTCTGTAATTGGTATTTACAGCAGCAGCAGGCCAAGTGTGATTTAATCAACATGAACTGTAGTGTGTGCGTTCATGGTAATAAACTGAGCGGTTAATTGTCTTTAATAGATGTATAATGATAATGGCGCTCTGTGTTACACAGAAATAAGCAACAGGCCAGCAGAGAAAATATTTGTTAATTAAAAACAAATCATGGTTTGTGTTGGTCTTTTAGACATGCATGGGAACACAGATCATTAGGGTTAAGCACATTGACTTTTGTCCTGCTCAGCTGTGTGTGGATGATAAAATTAACTTAATTTAATAATAATCAAGTAATAATTTAATGTGTTAAATGTTTTTTTTTTCTATCTTTGCAAGGCTCAGCTAGTTTTTCTTTTCTTTATTCAGACCCAGCGTTAAATGACAGTTTCTGTCCCTAGAGTGAACAATGTACCCCTTAGGGATAATTATTGGACCTTAAAGTAATTATATACACCTTTTAGTACAATAAAAGGAACATATTCTCACCAGTTCTTCTAGAATTAAACACAATATAAGGAGAGTTTTTGTCCAGTCAAATACAAAAAAATTTGATGCTTAGATTTCAAGGTTTTTCATTCTGTATCTGCTTTGTATATTGGGGCACGGTGGTGCTGTCGTGGTCCGGGGTTTGTGGACCCTGTGTGTTTTTGGTTTAACTTTAATTTGTCTGTTCTGGGGGGTTTTCTTTTGTTGTGGGGTTTTAGGTTGTTTCTAGTCTCCTTGTGTTTTCTTGTGTCAAGTCTGCGTCAGTCTGTTCCCCTGAGTCACTTCCTGTTTTATTGTGATAGTCTCGTGTTCCCTGTGCTTTGTGTTTAGTTTTACTTCCCCTGTGTCATTAGGTTCATTTGGTTCACCTGTCGTCCCCTGGTGTTTTCACTTGCCCTAATCCCCTTGTGTGTATTTAACCCCTTAGTTTACCTCTTCCTTGTTCGGGTCCTCATCGTTTCATCTATGTTGATGACCGCTGTGTGTCTTGTTTTCGTTCAAGTTTTCAAGTTTATCTAGGTTTTTGAGTTTAGTTTTGTGTAGCTGGCCCTTGCCCAGCATCTGGCATTTCCAGTACTTTAAATAAAGTGTTGAGCACACATCCGCTCTTGCCTGCGTCCTGCTTTGGGGTCCTCCCTGCCTTGCCAGCACCAGCTGTGACAGGTGCAGAGGTTTGCACTGAGGCCTCCCACCAAGAAGGCTCTTCCTTCCTTACCAAGACCTTCCTGATGTCTTGGTAAATTTAAGTTGGTCATAGTTGCAGTTGTGAGACAGGTAAAAGAAGAGAAAAGCGCTGCAAAAATAGCAGTCTAGTTCCAATTGTCACCTTTTTTTAAACCAGTTCATTAAGATACAAGTGTGGTCTTCTTAAGGTATGAAACACAATACCAAAAAGTACAAGTGACAAAGGACGAATAAAGGTAATAAAGGTAGAATACGTTGTTTTATTTTCTGAGTGTGTAGGTGTTTCATGATGCACAGGTTGTGAAGGGAAATTTGTGATTTTGGCAGAATTATCTTTACTTGAGGAGCGTTTGTACTCCCTAATATTTAACTGTTTATTCCTTCAGCTCCAGGATGTTCCAGCTGTTTCAGGGTCACAACCAGCCAGCTGGACAACGAAGCGGCAGAACTCGCCTGGTCACCAAAGACGGGCACTGCAACATTGAGTTTGGCAACATCGAATATGGTAACCAGTTTGCGTACCTTGTGGACTTCTGGACCACCTTTGTGGAGATCCGCTGGCGGTTTGTTCTCCTCTTGTTTGTGGCTGTGTTCACAGGCAGCTGGTTCATTTTCAGTTTGGTGTGGTACTGGATCGCAAAGAGCAATGGGGACCTGGCTGGACAGAACCGCACAGATGGACACGTCCAGTGTATAGACAATGTTAACGGACTCACAACGGCATTCCTGTACTCATTAGAGACCCAAACCACCATTGGGTATGGAGGCAGGGCACTGACTGGGCACTGTGCTGGCACAGTGGTTCTAATTGTCATCCAGTCTCTACTTGGGGTCTTCATCAACTGTTTCATGTGTGGTATCATCCTGGCTAAGATCTCCTTACCCAAAAAAAGGGCAAAGACTGTGACCTTTAGCCACACAGCCGTTATCTGCTTGAAGAAAGGAAGTCTGTGTCTACTGATCAGAGTAGCCAACCTTCGAAAGACCTTATTAATCGGAAGCCAGATTTACGGCAAGCTGCTCAGGACAACGACCACACCGGATGGAGAGACCATCATCTTGGATCAGGTGGACATTGACTTTATGGTTGATGCTGGCAAGGATAACTTGTTTTTTGTTTGCCCCTTGACGTTGTACCATGTGATTAACAGATCAAGCCCGTTCTATGATCTGTCAGCTGACACTCTTCCTCATCAGGACTTTGAGTTGGTGGTCTTTTTAGACGGGACAGCCGAGTCCACCAGCTCCTCCTGTCAGGTCCGCACCTCCTACATGCCACAGGAAATCCAGTGGGGATACAGCTTCCTGCCCATCATCTCCCGCACCAAGACGGGAAAGTATCGTGTGGATTTCTCAAACTTTTCCAAGAGCGTCCGGGTCACCACACCACACTGCCCCCACTGCTTCGAGACCGACGTAGACCAGAGAAACCACAACATCCACAACCAAGAAAATCACAAAGGCCAGCTGAAGAAGGGGATCGATAACCTCGGCTTTCAGGTGATTGACATAAATGACTCTGTGGACGTCACTACAATGTGAGCTGGTAGGAAAGGAACATGCACTGCCGCTGAAACAGCAAATCAGGATGCGGGAAATAAAGTGTGAAAAACTGGCGTCTGCAACTTCCTTTGAAGCAGTTTCACTCTAAGTCAGACTGCGCTGCTGAAGAAATATTTGGTCACGGTTAACCTTCCAATGTCTGAATTGTTGTCAGCTCTTTTGCCTTAAATAGAACAAACATCCAAAGCTGTTAAACTGACAGAATAAAAATTCAGACAAAGCGAGAGTCACTCATTGCAATCAGACCTCCGTTGGGACTTTAAATAGGTAGACGATTGAAGCTTTGGCCCTCAGAAAATGAAAGGGGGTAAAATAGTGGAGGGCACAGTGGGCGCTTCTTGAGAAGATTAGGACCTGAGCCTGTTATAATGAAAAGTGTGTGCCTTAAAGGCTACAGGAGGAAATAAAAGGTAGTGCCTTGTGAGTTTGCTTATTATTCCTAGTAAAACACTAACTGTGTGATGTTTTTGTCATTTTGACAGATCCTGTATGCCCGGATAATTAGGAAACTGGGATTTTAACTGTGACCAGTCTACATTTTGTAGATCATGCTGTGTAACACTGTACTCTAACCTCTCAGGGAAAGTAACATCCTTAGTTGGAATAAAAGCTTTTTCACAATTATGACTTATATTTGATTTTATTGTACAATTCTAATCTTTTTCTACTCTCCGCATTGAATATTTCATCAGAATGTGCTATTAACAGAGCTGAAATATGCCAGGACAGTGTACTTAGTCCAAATTTGACATACATCTAGTTTATATGTGATAGTGTCACAAAATGCTGCAGCTTCCAGTCACTTCTAACACTACATAGAGTCAGATTCAAGAAAGGCAAATCAAAGGCTTTATAGGCACCATTTAAAGACAAGCTTTAATTTGATACGAAATTAAAGCTCGTGTTATCTGATATCAAGGGTAATGATTCATTTTGCTCCATTACAACACCATTACCAAATGACCATTTGCATTCTTGGGATGTCATAACTTTATGACTTCAATGAAGAAAACAGCAAAGAAGTAAATGCCAGAGGCAAGAGATTAATCTCTTGCCTCTGTTAAACTAAATCTTAACCTAAGCTATTAATATCTACCAGGTCACCCATTAGAAAAGCTTTCATCTGTAAAGACACTTCATTCGACAGATCACAAACCCCAACCATTACCCTGACCCTGTGCTTGCACAGATGGGACAATCCTTAGTAGTTTCGGAGCTGGGGCTTGGACTGCCAGGACCACCCAATCCACAGTGCAAAGTAGCCTTATTTCTATGAGTGGTGGGTCCACAGGAGGAGCATGCTGAAGTAGTTCCAGGACCAGAGTGCCTCCTCCCAGGAGGAGCCCCTGGGGCAGACCCAGGACATGCTGAAACAATCTTGCCAAGTTTGGGAACACCTCACCGTCCCCTCAGAGAAGCAAACGGGAGAAGGAGATCTGGGTGTCTCTGCACAGACCGCTGCCCTTGGATAAGTGGCAGAAAAGGAATGGATATATAATAAGGCTGCCATTTTTTTAACCCAAACAATGGTCCTTGCTTTCACGCACCTTTGGCTGGCTCCAGTCAGGTACAGATAGCATGCGCAGTTCCTGTGATGCCAACGAAATCCTAAACAAACCTATGTATAAACTGGGGAATTTGTGGGACAAAATTGCCTTTAACACCTTCCTCATGCACTTTGATTTGATGTTCCGCACCATAAACATGTATGTATTCATTAACTCCCCATTTACACAGATTTCAATATTGCACACGTGGCCGATCTCCAGAAGGAGTGAGACAAAAAAAAAATATAGTACTGCAACAGCCTTTGATAGTAATTCTACATTGGTACATTTGTACTTTTACTTGAGTAAAATGGAATGTAAAATACAAAAGGCAATGAGAACCCATCCTGACGACTTGGTATGAGATGTCGGTCACATGTTTCCTGTCTTCAGCAATACATAGAGAGACAGCTGGTCAAAACCACCAGAGAGCATCAGGCCACTGCTAGAATCATATCGTATAAT
>JAMQGT020007674.1:0-17145 GCA_024447675.2 Pterophyllum scalare | reverse complement strand
TTTCTGTCTACTTTTCAGTGTTAGTATTATTGTATATGCATCCAAGTAGAGGGGGTACGATATGTGTAACTTCTGTGATGTGTGAAAACCGTAGGGTGGCCCGGAGGGCGCTTTGATGAGGGTTACACCCACAAATGTTTCAGAAACTCTCACTAAAGCCACGGGCTGAGACATGCCTGTTTCCTTCTGCTGCTATGAAACATTGATAAATAAATTTGGCTCATCTGCATAATTATGAGCACTGACAATTTCATTAAATAGGTTGTAGTTTTTATGGGGTTGGAAGTTTAAGTTACACGGTTTGTTTTGTTTTTTTTTAAAAATAAGCATACCTGCTTTTTTTTCCCCTTTCTTTTTTATATTATATATTATAGTTTATATTGGTTCACCCCAAAGCTATGACGTTTCCAAGTTCTGACATGGAAATTGAGCTACAAATCACTAGATGAGTGCTATATTTTGTTGTTGTTTTTTAAATATATGCATTAACAAAGCTAAATACGGAATAAAAGCCCTCTAAACATTTAGATCGTGCAGCGTAATTGCGTGACTGTGCTTTATAGTTGACCTAAGCCATTCAGGATGTTTATGTGTAAGAACAGTTTGTGGTGGCAGCACTTAAAGACTGCCTTTCCCAATGTCTAGGCCTGATCCACGCGCTGCCAGTCTTGCAGTACACTGGTTGAGACCCTGAGTATGACTATGATGAAGAAGGTGACGGCCTTGTTAGCCAGCCTGCTCATTAGAAAAGGGAAGATGTGACTTTCATCACAAATGGCGTGAGAATAACAATTGCTCATTTGTTAAATGCTTACAAAGCAAAATGCACTGTTGCTGGAGGCATTTCAGGCAGTTGTATATATGTTTCTCTTTTGCCATTAATAAACACGTTCTTATACTCAACTAAATGCTCTCTTGTTATGTGTCTGTTCCTTTTGAACCAACATAAGTGTGTTTACTTGGAAAGGGCGTATTTTCAGTTTTGATGCGTTAAATTGGCGTTGCATTTTGGTTAGTGTTACTAAAAAGATCTTAAAATTGAACCTGCAAACATCTGGACACAGTCTGTGTTGTGGGGCCAAGAAATTTGCAATAAATTTGGCAAACAACTTGATAGCCAAGTTGCAGCTTTGCCAACTGATGATTGTGATCCTGAGGATAAAAATACAGCACTGTGATATCAGCACTGGCTGTTACAGAGGTGGAAATTGTAAAATCCTGGTTTGACATAAATACCAGTTTTGAAATATCAAATTGATTGATTTTATTTTGTTTTATTTATTCCCCCCTTAATGCCAGGAAACAAAACACACTTTTATTACAGGAAATGACTCATATGTTCTAAAGCCTTTCTGCTTATTGGCAGGCAGCGTTTGAAAATTTAACATTTAGACTATAAGAGATAAATATTGGCTGCTGATTGTGATAAACTCCATCTTATTTTCAAATTATTAAAGCCAGTATCAATGTATGTGTATCCCTATGGCTAATTGACTTGTTGTAGGTGCTTCTGTCTTGGCTCACAACCGATGTATTAACACCAGCAGCAGATAGTCTCTTTTGTGCTTTTATATAGCAGACAGGAAAGAGAGAGCCTGGGAGAGTGAGCATCCCACTCACCTTTAGTCATTTCCTTCTTTATTTAGACAGCAGGGAAGCAGACAGGGGTGAAAACCATGAACTGTGTGGGCACTCTGTGTTTTTCAACTTTTTCACTCTGCTCTTTCTCTTAGCTCTGCAAATGAGGTGAAGAACCTGCTTCAGTCGCTGCCCAGGACCAGCGAGCCCAGAGAGATGCTGTTTGAGGATCGGACGCGGGCCCACGGCGATCACATCGGACAGGGTTTCGAGCGCCAGACCACGGCAGCCGTGGGGGTGCTGAAGGCCTTATGCTCCGTCGAAAGGTAGGCGTTGAAGCAACAGTAGCGCACGCTATAAATGTTAGACAGTTTGGTACACGGCGGTCTGTGTGGAAGTGACAACACGCTCTGTATTTATACAGCTTAGTCACTGACGGATTTCATATAATCCTTCTCTCCTCCCCGCCCTCGGTTGTTTTCAGCTCGGAGCCTCCTCGTGTAACCAAAGATGTTGTGTGTTTCCACGCTGGTGATTTCCCTTATGTAGTTCAGAGGCTGCAGTTGGACTTACATGAACCCCCGCTGTCTCAGGTGTTACATTACACACACACACACACACACACACACACACACCACACGTACTCACTCCTATTAATCCCAGTAAATTGACCTTTATAATATCTCAAACTAGATATAATGTTACCGAAATCTGAGCATAAACCTCATGATGGATGCTGCCACCTGGTGGAGCAATTTTATCATTAGCTAGAGGTTTGTCTTGATAAAAGGAAGGGCAAGTGATAGTATAGTAAATTATTATTTATATTTCTGTTTTCAGTATTTTTTGATTATTTTTTTGTTTAGTTTGCTTTATTTCACCAGGATAATCTACTCAGCATTAATGCTGTTTTTCCAGGGAAACCTGGTTATACAGATTATTCCACTATGAGGATCTTGTTTTGGCATGCTACAAATCAAGCAGCGTTGTGATTTCGCCCCTTCTTAAAACTCCAGACTCACACACTTTAGTTTGGTTCAATGAGATCTGTGTAGAAGAACTAAATCTCTTAACAAGGCTTCCACAGGATAACCTGTTGAAGGATCATTAGTCTGTGGCTCTCTCTTGCTCTGCTTTTGGTGGCATGCGTTTGGCTCTCCATTGCTCTCGCCATGGGTACTGAGTACGTCTCCTGTGGCTTGAAATTCCACTGCCACCTGGACTTCTTGTTGCTTCCATCTGCACCTGCAAACCTCAACTGATGAAGGTTGCTGTTGACCTTGTGAGGCAGGATTTAATGTCAAAACTCCGACTAGTCTCCCTACCAGATGACCCCATGTCATCTTTTTTTGTATTTATTTGTTTATCATGTGAATTATAGGTCAGAAAAATCCCCTGTAAAATAAACATGTATTAAAAGTTACGTAAGTATGTGATATTTGAGCAATCTAGTTAAATAACTGATACCAGAATAATTGTGATGATGGATTTTGCCATCATTGAGCAGCCCTAAAAGAACAAACACTTTTTTTTCAACCCTTTTACGGAGAATGGCAACAAAAGACAAGTAAAAATAACACATTGAAGTTCCTTCACTATTTTCTTTCTGTCATCTTTGATTTTGCAGTCTGTGTAGCTTTTCCTTTCTGAGATAAGAGACTCCTGCTCCCCCTGTGCAGAATGCAGTGAAGGAGATCAAAAGCAACTTCAGAGAACAAGATTTTCTCACTACCACTGTTCCGCCTCCCTATGCAAAGGAATTTTATTTTTAATGTATTTAATCTGTACGCCTTGAAGTGCACATCAGTAAAATGTTGCCCCAGGGGTCATAATGTGCCCGTGGACCGTCTCAATCCAGCTCGGCATTTTTAAAGGAAACCAAAACAATTCTCAAAATGTTAGTGAGAGGCAGCAGTGGACAAAGACTGCAGTGAGGCTGCTGCTTTTTAACTTCATGCAGTCTGTTTTAGGAGTGTCCTGTGAACTGGTATGTATCAGATAATTGTCCAGATGTAGGCTAATTTGAAAATTTGATAAAGCATTTAGGTAAAATTTTTTGGTTAGTGATATTTTCATTGTGACTTCTGTGTTTCGATTCAGTTTTCCAGTGCGTGGCCCTCTGGTTACTTTATCTAAGTCAGTCTGGCTCTCGGCTGCTTTGAATTCTTCTTACGGTAGTATTATGACGTTTATTTCTGCCATCTAACACTCTTCCCACCCACTCTATTTAAAGTGCGTGCAGTGGGTGGACGACGCCAAACTAAACCAGCTGCGACGGGAAGGCGTTCGTTACGCTCGCATCCGCCTGTGCCACGATGACATCTACTTCATTCCCCGCAATGTGGTCCACCAGTTCAAGACGGTGTCTGCTGTCTGCAGCCTGGCATGGCACGTCCGCCTACAGCAGTACCACAAGGGAGGAGGAGGAGAGGAGGCAAAGGTAAAGGAAGAAGAGGAGCAGGTCGAGCTGAAGGAGAAAGAGGCAGAATCCGTTTTTGAAGATGAGAAGGAGAGGATAAAGGAGGAGGATGTTGAGGTGGAGTTGTCAGAAAACAGGACATTGCTGACTGCCAGAAAGGAGCAGGATGATGATCAGCCTCAGCATCCACCTGCTCTCTCAGTGCACTCAGACGTACAGGTAGTGATGAAGAAGGCAGATGAAGAGGGAAGACCTAAACGACTGGATTCACCTCCTGCAAGAGTGAAGGCAGAACCTCCAGCTCCTGTCTGCAAGAATAAATCACCTCCACCTCTCATTATGCCCCCTCCTGCCTCTCTGCCTCATCAGGACACAGAACCCAAAACATCATCAAAACCTCATCACCACCGCCACCATCTCTCAGACAGCAGAACAATGTCTTCCAGTAGAAGTTCCTCCTCCTCAGCTTCTCCTAAATCATCCCCAAAGTCTTCCACCTCATCGCTGTTTTCACACTCACCTGTCACAAGTTTGCATTCATCCTTTGCAGCTTCCCATTCATCTTCTACCTCTTCTTCCACCTCCTCCTTTACTGTGCTGTCCACATCTTCCCCTCTGCCAGCTTCCTGTTCATCCCAGACTAGTTCCAAGCCTGCAGCGAACTCACTTCTCTCCACGCTCCCTCCTTTCTCCCGGCCTTCTGCTTCCTCGGAGTCAGATCAACCCAAGGACAAAGACTCGCTCTCCCTAAAGCCAGACGTGCTTTCAGACACACAGACGCAGGTGCAGTCGCAGGGGTCACCTGCTGTGGATGTAAAGACACACGCCTCCGAAGTCAACACACGGACTCACACAGGGGCCGATGCACGGACACAAACACGCCCAGAGGCACGGACTCACACGTCAGACTCCAGGCCATCCGCGGATTTGCCAATGCATCCACCACAGGACGCCTCGAGACAAGGAAACTACATGCAGCAATACACACCCCAGCATCTCCACCCTCCTCCCCTCCCTCAGATGCTCCCTCTCTCTTTCTCCCCTCTCGTGTCGCACTCACACCTCCCTCACAGACCTCCAGTCCTCCCCCAAAATCCCCTCTCCAATCCTTCCATCTCCACACAGTCTCAAACGCTAAACTCTTTCCTCAGCCAGAAAGCACCGCCACATTCAGTCCACCTGAGCCAGCTTCACCTGCACCACCAACCAAATATGACCACGCAGTCTCAGCCGTACTTCCAGCCCCCTCTAATCGCCTCCCCTCCTCAAAGTGCTCCCCTCACCAGCACCCAGTCTCTTCCCCCACATCTTTCTCATCCGCACCAGTTCGCCAAAACCTTCTTCCCCGCTCAGCATCCCGGATTCAGCTCCCACCACTTCCTCCCCCCTCAGTCTTTCCTCTCTCAGCCGCCTGGTTCTTATACTCTACAACCACAGTACCAAACCACAGCACCCATGCCGGTTCAGCTCCCACTGTCACAGTCTTTCCCCCACCCCCCTCCTCCCCCACCGCCTTCCTCGTCCCCGCACCCCCCTCCTCCCCCTCTTCCTCCGCCCCTACCTCCTCAACCTCATCCTTCTGTCTTGCCCCTGCACTCAAACCACGAAGAGGAGCCGAAGCAGATTTTATAGTAGTTTTTGTACATAATGAAGCTCTTTTTAAATGACGTGTATACGTATAAGGATTCATTTTGGTTGTGTTGTTGTAAAACAATGTAAAATAAATAACTAAGGAGGGAGGAAGCAGACACAGTATCATAGTTTATGGACTTAATATAACCCAGACCTCTGGACTGAACTGGCTTAGATTGTACTGATGCTTTGGTTGTGCGTTAAATGTATTGAGAATTCCTTTCATTTACAGGTAGCTTTGGCCTTTAGTCGATTTGAACTCTGAAGGAGAGATTATTCAGGCTCAAACGAGCCCCCTCGTCTGCCAAACTGCTGTCTGGTCCTGTTTTTTTTTTTTTTTTGAAGTGGGCATATCTCCTTTCAACCTTCAGATTATCCGTGAGCCTGCCAGATGTATCCAGAATTGTGTCAGAGATGGAAAGGTCGTAAGTGTGGCCTTTTTGTGAAACTTGCAGCTAATGCTTCCATTTTTGTGGCTTTGTTTTTTTGTTTTTCTTAGTATGTTCTCTGTGCCCAAGACTGTTTCTGAAACAATGATGGCTCTCGGTGGTGTATTGATGTAATATTCCTACATTTCATGTACTGTATTGTGTCAATACATCCAAATCAATACAGTCTGTCACGGTAGTTTTCTCTAATATTGTATTTGGAGCAATAATGCTCTGCAATAACCTGCGAAATATATAACTGTATTTCCACATTATTGATATGGTGACAGCAGGTATTTGTGTTTTTATTCACATTTTACACCAACTGATACTAAACATTAGGTAGGAGTGTAATTTACATGAATGTTCTTGTAGTTGTTTTAGTGCTACTTAAACATGATGTGAGCTCCAGCATGCAGTAACTCTGCATTCAGTCAGACCATTAAGAGTCACAGTTTTGAAGTATTGAGGTTGCGCTGTGCTGGCTGCCCTTAATGCCATAATCGGCGGGGCTCTTTATGTAATTTTAATTATTTTATTAATTTATTTTTATGTGTTTATTGGATGTGTGCCAGGGTTTCTTAATTTTTGAGAACAAGCTCTGAGGAAAGTACTTGACCCAGGGCCTCCAGAAGTCTCAGGAAAATGCATTCAGGACACATCCTGAACCTCAATTTTATCACCTAACCTGATCCATGTGTTTTACTAATAAGCAGCTACATTAAGAGCTCACTGCGAGCTACGATTCAAAGAGCAATATCATAAAGATGCAGCACGCCAAGATATCCCAAATGTGACTCATTACAGCAGTTTTAATGCGTGTGGAAATACAGTTGATATTATTGTAGAAACTTTGGGTCGAGACTTGCAGATTCCATCTGATTATCCACAGGGCAATTTCAGGTTCTTCCAAGACTGTCACTTCAGTGCATTCAGGCTCACTTTTTTCTTTTCTGTTTTTATTTACACTTTGAAAACAGATGGTACACTGTTGCTCATTTCCAAAGCACTATTTATCTACTTACCTGAAGTCCATTTTCTCTACAGTGTGGAGTCTATAAAATGTTTTATTTATGAACCAAGGACTGAAGTGTTAAAAAGTACAGTAAATTATTGAAAGTATTTTTTTTTTAATTTTTAATTTTTTTTGCATCGCCTATGAAGAATATATGTTTCTCCAAATATCTGATCATGAGAGTCAAACTTATCTGTCTCGGTGCATGTCCCACAGTTGTGTATCTTTGTTGTTGAGAGAAACCTTTTGTCATTAGTGTCTTGATTTTTACTATTGATATTGCTAATGTAGCCCACATTTCCCCCAGTGCCTGTCCTTAACTGTGAACTACTAAATGGTCCAGAGACATGCAGTGAAGGAGTCTTCGTTTTTAATGGAAAAACAGAGCAAAGCCTTAAATTGGTCTCTAAAGCCGCTGAAAGCTCTCCAAATATCTGTGGTCTGAGTTTCGGAGGGTGTGGTGGGGTGACGTCCTCAAAGCAGGGTTGTGTTTTGTTTTTTTTGTCTTTTCTATGATTCGTTTCACCACAAGCCTGAAAAAAAAAAATCTCGGAAAATGAAAGATAACGCCTTAGCATTTTTGTCAGTTTGCCTCAAAGGACTCCAGTTTAGGGTCAGAACTCTTCACTGTGTGGCTCTGGGTGAGAGCGAGGTGATAATTAAGCACTTGATTACCAGTTGTGAGGCGCCCTGCCGCTCTTTTTACGGTTTTGGGGTTTCGGATGTTACAGAAACACGACAGGAACTTATATATTTTTTTGTACAAATGTGACAAAAATTATGGCTGAAAACAGAAGTCTTCAGGGGCTAGAATTGTTTTCAGGGTTTATTTATCTCAAATTTTTTTTGTTTTGTTGGTTTTTAACTGTCAGCACTGTAGTGTACATAATGAGTTTTGTAAAGGGGAAAAGAACTTGTAGTGTGGTTTCTACTTTAAATATGAGCCTAGCTAATAAAAGGTTCACTGTATGAATTGATTCTCATTGCCTGATTGTGTTTTCTCTGCTATGCACAGTAGACTAATGCAGGTAGGAAATGGGATCAGAGGACAAAAGTGGATTCATATCCTGTCATCGGTTTCATGCTATTCCTCAGATCAGCAGGTGGTGGCAGTAAAACTAAAATAAACACCAGAGGAGTCGCCCCCTGTGGGTCACTGAGAAGAATGCAGGTTTAAGGCCACATTGGCTTCATTTTTCAGATCCAGAAGCTACGTCTATTATCCTGTCTGTGTTCCAAAAGTGAGCCAATCCGCAAACTGTCCCCCTCCCCCATTTACAAAAACTGTACAGTGAGGTAATTCATATATAACTTTAGATGTGGCTGTGGCTCAAGAGGCCGAGCAGGTCATCTACTAATAGGAAGGTTGGAGGTTTGATCCCTGACTGCTCCAGTCTGCACACCAAAGTATCCTTGGACAAAATACTGAAACCCAAGTTGCTCCCTATGCGCTCATCCGAGTGTGAATGTTGGATGGAAAGCATAGAAAAAAGTGCTTGTATGGATGTGTGCTTGAATGAGACGTATAAAGTGACTTTAGTGCTCAGGTAGGGTAGAAAAGTGCAATATAAGAACCAGTCCATTTACCAGATGTTTAAATTTAACTGCAGCTTTATTTGTCAGGTTAATGTAGATGTCGGCTCTCTGCCAGGCAGTTCACATCAGCCAGTTTGATTCATTGAACTGTGCACCTTATGCAGCATATTTAATAGAGTCCAAAATGCCTGTTTCAGTTTTGGTGAGTGAAATATAAGTGATCTGTTACTGAGGGCCAATTTAAAAGCTATCTGTCTGTGGATGCACCAAGCTAATCAAGCTTGTTAGTTAGCTGATAACTCTGCACTCCTGCCTGTTGTCCAAATACGGTTACTTCTGACTTCTAGAAGAAAAAAAAAGATGGTGATGATGACATTCATCTTTTAAATACAGTTTATGGTAAGTTTATGGTATGTATTGAAACTGTGGGGAGCCTAATGTTAATAAATAAATCAATACAATGAGCTGAACACTTTAAAGCTTCTTAAAAGTGAAGAGAAAGTCTGCAGTTCATGCTATGAGCAACTCCTTTCACAGACTAGCAATCATGTGATCCACTATAAAGATACAATATTGCTTAAAACATCTTTGCTGTGTAAAATGTCACTTTGCTTTACATTTTAGCCTTAGGAGTCATTTATAAGACTTAAAATGACTTGAGTGAGCCTGTTTAAAACCTCCAGACACCTGTCTGACTTGAAATTGTGCTAAAAGCTGGTTTATAATTTTTAAAACCATTCCTCCACCTCTGTCCAGTGTATACCTGCCGGTGTTTTCTGCCTCTTTTCCCTGTTATGCAAGCCGCCCCCTCACTGCAGTCTGCAGCAATGAGCTCAGCAGTTTTAACGGGTCGGATTCGAGCAGACAACACATCCACAACACAATGCGGTCGCCCCGTAATTTAGGGCTGGTGTGCGTCAGGTCAAATCCAGCTCACAACAACCTTTCCTCCCCCTCTCTTCAGCCTTCCCTGCCGGAGGAGCTCAGCTGACCTTTACAGCGAGGCAGGAAGCTGGAACAGAGACAAAGAAATGATTTTAGGATCATTCATGAGAAACCTCACTCAACTGTGAATGCGCCCAGTGCAATGGTATGGGATTGCATTTATTAAATAGGTTTGAAATTACTGTGGGTGCTTTTCATTTCACTCTGTTCGTTACTTTATGATGTTACTTGCAAATCACAAGTAAATTGCTCAGAAGTATGAAATGTAAAAAACTTTTTTTTTTTTACGTGGCAGACAGGAGTAGATGTACTATATTTATTGCAAAAGTTGTGAATTTCCTGCATTTTAGAAACCAAAACATTAAACACAACCTAAAAGAATAGCTTAAATAAAGTAGACTCACTTGATGTAATACAATCAATCAAAAGATGACACAAAAATGACTCAAAGGGAAAAAAAAATGAAAGGAGCTCAATTGGTAGAAATTTACATCAATTACAATAGAACTGCATGCAATGAATAAAGATATTCTATACAGTAAAATAGCTTTAAAAAAAAACAACAAAGCAAAACCTGCTTATACTGGTGGCTGTCTTACATGAGCTGCTCATTAATAAATAACTGGAACCAATTTTACTGTTCACAAACAGGTACAGTCATTGCTTATCAAAAACTGAGCCAAAAGCACTGCGTGAAAACCAAAGTACAATCTTGCTACTTCCACAGGAATTAAGAGGGTAAGTAGCAGCCAGGCGCTGCTAATCAAAATGCACTTGACTAAATATGCAAATGTGAGTACCTCTATAAAAGCTGAGAT
This sequence comes from Pterophyllum scalare, assembly GCA_024447675.2. Classification (NCBI taxonomy): domain Eukaryota; kingdom Metazoa; phylum Chordata; class Actinopteri; order Cichliformes; family Cichlidae; genus Pterophyllum; species Pterophyllum scalare. The sequence goes on along the minus strand of JAMQGT020007674.1, from coordinate 6,774 downwards.
TTTGCCAGTTTGCTGGTCTGGAGAATTCAGGTGTGTGTTAACACGATGGCAATCTTCCCAGGAGTGGCTGTACCAGCAAATTCACTCCAAGGTCACTACAACGCACAGCGCCACATTTGGAGAAACCCAAACACAGCGCATCAGCACAAACGCCTCACACCAACTGTCAATCACGGTGGTGGAGGGGTGATGATTTGGGCTTGTTTTCAGCCACAGGACCTGGGCGCCTTGCAGTCATTGACTCGACCATGAACTCCTCGGTATGTATTAGTGTTCTGTGAGGCCGTCTGATAGTTGAAGCTTGGCTGAGACTGGGTCGTGCAACAGGACGATGATCCCCAGCACAGCAGCAAATAGATTTTTGAATTTATTGTTCATGTGCTGTGACAATAAAACCTTCAAAGTATAAATTGACCTGTAAATCCAGCTGCTCATTAACTGAAGCAAAAAGGCGCCCTAATATTTGATACTATGAAATGAAAGCAGACTGTATGAAAGCTAAGTAGTAGATTGAGTTACTTATAATAAAACATATTATAGATTTAAGATGATTGTGGGCAAAATTTTCACCTCTACACCATCCTTTGTTTTTACCTGTGCCTACCCCTGCACATGCAGTCTGCTCACCTGTCTTTGTGATGATGGCTCTTAATAAACTGAGGCCACGTGCCACCTGCGTCTCCTTTAAGAGGCCACCGCTGTGCTTTTGGTTCATTTCTCCTCAGACTTTCAGTTCCTGCAGTGCAGCTTTTCCACAATACAAATGCATCAAAACTTGAAAATCCTGCCATAAATCATGACAGTATTTAAAGTGCTGCATAACTGCCAGATGAACTTGTGTGTGCGTTTTACAGGCGCTGATGTGTAAAAGCGCACATACACACTCTGCTGTTAGCTCATTGGCTGCCTCACAGTTCATTTCAGGTCACGTCCCAGAGGGACCTTCCCAAACCGCAATACTTTGTTTTGAACAAGTCTGGAACCACTTGAAAGTGATTTTTACACTAAAACCTTTTTTTGGCATCATTATGAGGCACACAGTGTAATGCAAATCTCTCATTTATTATTACAACACTTGCATGCAATTTCGAAAATGTGTGCATTTATTTTTTCCCCTTCAATGCAGTGCAAAGTAACACAAAGACACAACCAATGGCACTAAATGTATTTCGCCCATGCACAGAGTCAGTCGTACCGGAAATAATAGGAAACTGCGATCAGATTGACACGAAAACACTCTGGTGGCTAGAGCTGCAATTAAATGATTTTTTTTTTTTTTCAAAACACACAAAGCCTCATTTGTAATCAGAGTTTTGGACTTTAGTCTGAATGCAGGGCTCACCGAGTTAAATGGGACACTTGTGTAAGGCAGAGAGAGCAGCCTGTAGAAAACGGCATATCAGATGCTTCTTAAGTCCTGCACGTTTGTGTGTTAGCAGCTAAACACGCTGCTGTCTTTTAAAGTTTATTAAAAAAAAACAAAAAATGGCAAACTCTTCTATACAGCTCAGGAATGGGAAGATAAAGTGTTTAAAGCAGCCACAAAATATCTGACAGAAACTTACACTGTAGTTTGGTTACACAGGAAGTAGATTCAGTTCCTGCCTGTGCAGCTGTGGTCACTTACATCCAGCGAAAACAAACTTTAGAAAAACAACACTGGACATTTTGAATCCGTAATAAGACAAAGCATTAGAGGATGTCTGTGTGTTTTCTCCCCCAGTGTTGGCTTCACAGTAGTTTTACAGACACAGCTGCTCCCATGTGGCCATCCTTGAGCCATTTCGACTGTGTTTACATGAAAAGGATCGACTCGCTAGCACATCGGTAGAGTCTCAGCTTTATTGAAACCCAACCTTGTTCTGCCGAGGCCTGAACACTCACAGCTGCAGGAAAGCATATACATATTTATTTGAAAAAGACTGAGTAATCACTCGCAGTCCAGGCTGGGAAAAAAAACCCATAAACCCTCCTTTAGCACCAACAACCTCCAGCGGAAGTTTCCTGTAACTGCTTGTGAGACTTTTACAATAACTAAGATCAATTTTTGGACCATTCCCACCTGCAAAACTGGTTGGCATGATTGAACAACCCTCAACCACAGCAGTTCCAAACCATGATGGTGCCTCCGCCATGCTTCCCTGTTGGGATGAGCTTTTATTTATTGTTGCCCAAAAGTGTGACTTTTGTCTCATCTGCTGTGGAGCACTCGGACTCTGACTTTTTTTTTTTTTTTTTGCAAATTTGGGCTGTACCGCAGTGTTTTTCTCCCTGGAGCCCTTGGTACACTTGATTCAGATGATTCCAGGTGTTTTGTTGGTTTCTTTTTCACCTCCTGGACAGAGTAGCAGCAGTCCTGAATCTCCTCTATTTGCAGACAGTTTGTCTTACTGTAAACTGATGAATATTCAGGATATTTCCAGCTTTTTTTGCACGTCCAAATGCTTCTTCTAAGTTCCTGGTAAAGTCATAATAATCAAAGCACAGTTCAAACCTTCCAGTTTTCCTTGAGAAGGGCAGACTTTTATCAAGAACCAGGCTTTGATTGAGCTCTGCAGCCCATGCCTCTTATCTCATTTCCTTAATTTGAACACCAGGCTTTCAGCCACTTTTGCAGAAGCCATTATCTCCAAGATTCACCTTCATTCTCCAGCCTAGACTACGAGTTATTTTGGCTTTAATAAAGCCATGAAAAGTCCTGTTTGTGCTTCATTAGATTAGTCAGATTGTGTTTCTCTGCAGTTGCGACTGTGATGAAGATCAGGACACATTTTATGAGTAATTTATGCTGAAATCTATGCATTTCCAACTGTTATCTACCTGCACAATGTCTCTTGTTCTTAGCAATAATACTTATGGCTGAGGTGGGGATTTGATTCTTCTCTGGAAACACAATCAGGCTAAACTCCTAGACCAGATGAACACAAATCTACTCCAAACATCTGCAGACATGTTCTTACATAGGTTTGTCGAGGGTGCGGTGATTCACGCCGAGGTCTTAGACTGCTCTTAAGCCTCTCTCCTTTCAGGAAAGATATTGAGCCCCAGTTCCACCAGCGCCCCCATTAACATGGTCCACAGTGGTATACACACAAATGTCAGCTTCACGTCGGCCAACCTTTCCAGCTTGGCGCATAGACTCAGGCAGAAGCTGAGCTTGAGCAGCATGGCTGTCAGGTACCAGCTACGCAGCCGCAGGTCTGGAGAGCCATTGCGTGGGTCGTATCCAGGCTTGCAACGACCTGCCATCTTGATGGCGAGCATGAGAATGAGGATGCCGTCGAAGACCCAGACAGGGAGGAAGATGAGGAACCAGTTCCACTGCACCTGGAGGGAGGAAATGATGACAGCCATGGCTTCTATTATGAATGGTTAAAAATAAAAAGGGCTGGTTTCAAGAGCCTGGTGGGAGGAATGGGTGATGGAGAATACTTCAACCTTTAACCAAGGGTGGCTAAAGAAGCAATAGAAACCGTTACCTTCCCATCCAGTTTGAGCACAAGCATGATGAGGAAAACCAGGGTGAAGACCCAGGTCAACAAAACCCTCTGAGCCAGAGACATCTCACTCACTGGAGACCAAATGAGGAGCCAGACAGAAGCTACACAGAGACAGACCACATGTGCATGGGTCACAATCAGAAAAAAATGAAAGATTATGATCAATGGATGCTATTTTAGCAAGAAAAATTGCATTTAAAAACTGACAGCAACGCAGGAGTAAATACTAACTGCACTATTTGGTGCCAGTTAGGCTCTTGGTTGCAGCATCAAACAGCGTTTCGCTGATAGCGGCTGGGGAAGTTTAAAATGCTGTCTTTTCATTCATTGTCAGATTAAACGCTGCAATAAGGGCTAGCTGTTGCAGCCTAATAATAGCATTGTGCTAATCGTTGGCTTGCACTGCGTGACTTACTTTAGTGTGTTTCTAGCTCGGTAGGCAGCATCTTCTCCTCCCTGTGTGCCACACATTCACAGTCACACACCGTTTCTTAAAAGCAGTCATATAATTATCAACAGACGCTCCCGCTAATAATAACAGGCGTAGATTTTTTGGGTCCGTTATCCGTACTGGTTCCGCCCCCGCTTGGAAGCGGATTGGTGCTCGTCACGTTCTTTTTAACGTCCATCACGCTGCGTTGTAACCGTAAAGTTTGTCACAAATGCGCAAAGTGGTTGTGAGGTTTTGCTGCAGTGCGTTTTGACGTCCACTAGAGGTAGGTAAAGTTCTTTTTTATTTTTTTTCAGGCGCTCGTGATTATATTCTCTTCGTCGCGATATAATTTAAAAATTGAACACTGTGTATTCTAATTTTTTGACTTTTGAAATACTTATTACGTTCATGCGTGACCCTGTTCTCCTTTCCTATTTGCCAACTATTATTTGCTTAAAATATAATGGCGCCGTTATGCTGCAGTTTACGGTAAGGGGGCTGAAGTAGTATTTTTACAGTGAGCGTCAGAAAGGGAAAAGCTAATGCTTGAAACATCGCCGAGCGAGATACTCAGCATCTCGTCTAGACAATGGACAAGGCTGGCTAGCTCAAGTTCATCATAAACTACACTTAGAAAGCGCGCTTTAGTTCTGTGTGTGGACTTGGAGCCCCCGTCGCAGTCAAAGAGGTAAGGCTGAGCGTTTAGACAGCAGTAATCAGGGTTTCAGGGTTAAATACAGCTGTGCTGGTGTCTCAGCTAACATGTAGCCTGGCAGAAAGAGGTGGAGGATGTCTATGTATGAACCTCGAAGACTGCCCGAAAACACAGTGGCTGACTCCAGCTACCTATCAGCTAGCCTCAAAATTAGCTGTATGTGTTCCCCCCTCCCCAATACTGGACCTGTAACTCCTCAGTAATGTGCTGCAAACCTTTACATTTTGAGCTTCTACTTTCAAAACAGTGAAGAGTTAGAGGAAGTAATCTCCCGACGTCTTATTTATCAGGGCTGTGGTTTTACTGCAAGCTTTCCCCACAGTGTTTTAGAGCAAAATTCCTAAAACGATAGAAGTGAACTGAAAAAGCAACCAGTTTAATTACAAGCAAGCATGGGTGCTGTTAACTGTGATCTTTGGATAAATACAGTTTATTAGATTGCATTTTTATCAAGATCTGATTGGTTTACTGCTTAAGCTAAAAAGCTTCTGGTTTATTTCTTACAGTGCGGTGAGAAAGTATTTGCCCGGTTCCTGATTTCCTATTTTTTGTGCATAGTTGTCACATTTGCATGTTTCAGATCTTCAAACAAATTTTAATGTTAGATAAAGCTATCCAAACCTACCTGCCCCCACCATGTTAAATCATGGATTAATTGATTAACCACTTTCTTGTAGAAAGCCCAGGCCTGATTACTGTGACACCTGCTGAATCAAGAAGTCATTTAAATAAAACCTGACAAGGTGAAGTTGCCACATACATCATGCCACGATATGAAGAAAATCAAGAACAATGAGAAACAAAGTCATTGGTATCTGTTAGTATGGGAAGGGTTACAAAGCCATTTCTGGCTGACTGGCCTACTAAAATTACTCCAAGAGTGAACTGGCAACTCATCCAGGAGGTCACAAAAGAGCAACATCTAAAGATCTGCAGGCTTCACTTGCCTCAGTTAAAGTCAGTGTTCATGGATCAACAGTAAGAATGAGACGTGGCAAAAATAGCATCCATGGGAGAGCTCCAAAACCACTGCTGACCAAAAAAAACACAAAGGCTTGTCTCACATATGCCAAAAAAATATCTTTTTGGGGATAATATTCTGTGCACTGTCAAGACAAAAGTGGAGGGTTTTTTTTGCAAGGTTTGAGTCCTGTTACATCTGGCATTAATCATGCCATACAGTCAAACATGGTGGTGGTAGTGTGATGGTCTGGGGCTGCTTTGCTGCTTCAGAACAACTTGCCGAACCATGAATTCTGTTCTCTACCAGAAAACCCTGAAGGAGAATGGCCATCAGTTCATGCACCGAAGCTCGAGCAGCAGGACAATGATTGGAAAAATAGCAGAAAGTCCACCTCTGAATGGCTCAAAAAACAAAACATAATAATTGGACTTAAGTCTGATTGAGATGCTTTGGCATGACCTTGAACAGGCCATTCATGCTCAAAAACACTCCAAATGTGGCTGAATTGAAACAATTCTACAAAGAAGAGTGGATCTAAATTCCTCCACAGTGATGTAAACGACTCACTGCCAGTTATCACAAATGATTGATTGTAGGTTTTGCTGCCAAGGGTGACACAACCAGTTCTCAGAATTAGATTGCAAATACTTTTTAGATTTTTTTCCCGTATCAAATGAAATCTGCAATTAAAAACTGCATTATATATTTACTTATCTTTGTCTAGTATTAAAATGTGTTTGATCTAAAACATGTACAGCAAGTGTCAAAAATATGCAAAAAAAAAAATCAGGAAGGGGACAAATATTTTGTGCTTTATGGACTAATCTGTTGGCTGATTACTGTCTTTATGACATATAAAAATAACTAATGTTATGCTGGAAGATTTCAAAATCCAAAATGTATAATTTGTATATAATTAAAAATGGGAGAATAAAATTGATCAACAACCATCAGGACACCTCATGACTGCGTAGTCTGCTGAGCTGTGATGCTCCTCTGCTGCATGTGCTGCAGACCCTGCTGAGAGCTGGAACTGCTCTGCTATTAAAAAAAACAAAAAACCATCTTATCTGTGTATTCCAAGCAACATATGTGATAGGGGCATAACAACACACCGATATATTAGTCAGCAATACGTAACTGAACGAAGTACCAAAACATA
>JAMQGT020007670.1:0-24384 GCA_024447675.2 Pterophyllum scalare | reverse complement strand
TATTGCTGTCATGTGGAGCAGGTGGGCGGGGCTTAACTGGTTCATCCTGTTTCCTTGATGTGTTCAAGCCAATCAGTGGAGTTTACTGGTGTGAAGATAAAGCTGCAGAGAAGAGTGAAGAAGTCAACATCACTGTATCAGGTAATGGAAGCATTTAACCATCAGACTAACAGGATGCTGTTAAACCACCTCTACATCACTCTCTCTGTGTCTCTGCTGTACAGATAATGACGTGATCCTGCAGATCCCTGCACTTCCTGTGAGGACAGGAAGTGATGTCACTCTACGCTGCAAAAGAAAAGTGGCGGCACAGTCGCAGCTTATTTCTACTTTAATGGACATTCTGTCAGACCTACATCAGAGCACAGCACCATCATTAACGTGCAGCAGTCTGATGAAGGTCTCTACTGGTGTGCTACTGATGAGTTTGGATCATCTCCTCAGAAGCTTTCTGAGGGTCAAAGGTCAGAACAGTGACATCACTTCTTGTTTAAAGCTAACCTGCTGAGCTGATAATAAACTGACTCACTCGGGTTCATCATTTCTCCCACAGACCCCCCAACAACAACCTCCCTTACAACAGCAACAACAGAAGCATGCACTCATATCTCCGATCCTCCTACTTACTCCTTCTTCATAGTCCCAGTTGCAGGTTCTGTGGTCCTGGTTCTGCTTCTGGTTGTAATCCAGTTTCTATGGAAGAAACACACAGGTCTGTCTGACCCTCCTGAGCTCTTGTGGGTGAAGCTGAATTTTATTTTTCACTTGAGAAAATCTTTCTTTTTTTTCTTAATTTAATTTACTGTCTCAGTTTACTTTATTGGCCACTGGGTCCCATCATCTTTAACCTGATGTGTTCCAGTAGTCCCAATAAAAAGATCAAAAGTTCTGAAAGTGTGTCCATAAAAATCAAAAGCTGTACTCAAATTAAATCATGGCTTATCTCTGATTTAAAGTCATCTTCTTGGGCACATCCAGACAGCTTCCATCAGGGTTTCTATTTTAAGATAATTCTCTAGAAAATCTATTCTAACTAAAACACCACTGACATAAGTACCAGTTTGGGTTGTTCTTCGTTCTTTTGTGGCCATCACTTGTGAAGATCATGACGAATTGTGGTTCCTTCATTGCTCTGCTTGGTCCATAATGAGTCTCTGCTACTGAATCCTCTGTAACAGCAGACTGGAAGGTCCCCATGTTCCAGACATCTTACAGCATTACAGTGATCATCTGCTCCTTCAGTGGGATTTTGAGCGTGTTTAGTAAATATTGATTCACGTCTTCATCTCTGCAGGGAGACACCAATCAGCTTCACCAAGTGATGTCATTTACGCTGAGGTCATCGTTAGAGAGTTGGCCAGTAAGATGCCATTAAGTCAACCAGAAGGCTTTTAGTCCAGTCTGAGGACAGATTCTGCAGGTACACATTCACCTGTGGTCCAACGTCTTATCTTAAACATGGTTCTGTCAGAAACTTTTTGTGATGTGCTGCTTCCATCAAAATCAAAATGCAAAATTTTCTTAAAAGGGTTCATTTTCTCGGGCAGCACAGTGGTGTGGTAGCGAGCACTCCTGCCTCACAGCTAGAATAACGTCTAGAAGGTCTGGTTTCGATTCCACCTCGGCCCAGACGTCACTCTGCGTGGCGTCTGCATGTTCTCCCCATGTCTGTGTGGCCTTCCTCCCACAGTACAAAGACATGCAGTTACTGGGGTTAGGTTAATTGGTCACTCTAAATTGCCCATAGGTGTGAATGGTTGTCTGTGTTTCTGTGTTAGCCCTGTGACAGCCTGGCGACATGTACAGGTGTACCCTGCCTCTTGCCCTATGACAGCTGGGATAGGCTCCAGCCCCTCGACCCTGAACTGGATAAGTGGAAGAGAATGGATGGATGGATGCTTAAGTATCTGCTGTGACCGGTTGGGGCTGAGGGGAGACCAGAAGACATGCTGTGGAAGAGAGACAAAGATTAATAATAACTAATGATTAAATGCAGAGTGGAGTATAAACAATATGTATTACTTCTTGTCAGCTGCAGGTGCAAAAATATGTTTCATTGTGCATGTGATAAGTAAACTTTATCTTTTCTTAAAAAGAGTAAAAAGATTTAAAATTTAAATGAAGAAGAAACAGTGCATTATGGGACCCCCCCTCAGCAGCCTAGGCCTATAGCAGCATAACTAAGGGAGGGTTACAGGGTTGTCTGATCCAGCCCTAACTATAAGCTTGATCATAAAGGAAAGTTTTAAGCCTAATCTTAAAAATAGAGAGGGTGTCTGTCTCCTGAATCCAAGCTGGGAGCTGGTTCCACAGAAGAGGGGCCTGAAAGCTGAAGGCCATTTGTTTTCAGACCAAGACATGTCAGTTGTTTCACAGTTAAACTTTTTCTCTGGTTGATTCGGTGTTTGTAAAAATGGGACAGTGAAGAGTGTACAGAGACAGCTTAAGCAGACAACCACACTGGGAGGATGTGATGGGTTTGTGATGTGAGCAGTGATTCAGGTCAGTGTGTATGAAACTGAGCAGCGTGAAAATAATCTGAGGAGTGTAATTGTTCAAAAATAAAGCAGCACAAATCATTGAATTATCAAAATAAAACCACAACATACTGCCTAAAGCACCAAAACACAACAATAAATACATGGAGCATACTGCTCTCATTCAAAGTCAGGAAGTAAAAATGTTCACGGGGAAGAGCAACACCTAGAGGTGAAAGGGCAAACTAACACAAATCTTTCCTTCAGGTGCACGTGGAGACGGTCAGTGAGGTGATTATAATATATTGTAATAATGAGGGCGGAGCATCACAAAGGTGCTGTGATTCTGAGAAAAGGGAGGAAGTAAAGTGACATCACAGCGGGCGATGTTTCATCTGTTGATGCATTTAGACTCGAGTTTAAGCTAACAATAAAAATAGCTCCATTGGAAGAGAATATGCTCTCTGCCAATCATTCTTCCAAAGCACTCATACTGTGCTGCAGAGTTATTGATAATCAGTCACTTGAATTGTAAAAATCAGTTTGGTGGGCAGTGCGAGTTCACAGGAAGGTGAAAATGAGACACTGTTCAGTCACTTGTTGGCATGTTTTGTTTCCAGGACCAAAAACTTTGATTCCTTTAACACACCTCATGGACACTGAGGTCATTACACAGACAGCTGAGGACACAGGTACACTGTGTTTATCAGTATCATTGTTATCACTGAACTCCAAACAGATAAACAGTATTACTAAAGCTAAAGTGAAACACACAACACAGAAATGAGAATCATTTTAGAAACGTTTGAGCACGAGCCTGAAAGGATGAAGTGTTTTTCTCCATGCTTCAGTTTAAAAGGTCTCAGTATTCAGTTTTTCTGACCAAAGTTTCAGATATTTGTTGCATAATCAAATTTTAATAAGGGTTTTTGTTTTTTTGGTTGGTGGGATAGATTTTACATCAGATGAAAAAAAACCACAGACACCACAGAAGAAATTAAAATGTAAATGAAGGATGTGTTTTTCTGTGTCAACAGGAAACTGAGGACAGAGCTGCAGACCTCCTGTGAACACCATTTCACTCTGTTAGTCTCACAGTGGGAACATTTACAGACAGACAGCAGCTTCCTCCTTCTGGAGGTGAAGAAGATGTTCTGCTTCCAGTATATCCTGAGAGGAGCCGGGACTGATGAACAGCTGAACAAATCAAACTGCTGCTGATCTGAGTCTCTGACAAAGGCCGTCCCATGAGGTGAAGAGAGAGCTGATTGTCACTCTCATGAGCCACTTCATCACTTCAAACCTGAGTAACTCGGGGCAAATCTCGTCCACCCCAGGTGCCCTGCCACCAAGGACCTGTTTAACCACCTCAGTGACCTGACACCAGGTGATGGGTGAGTCATCCCCTTCGTCCCCAGACTCTGCTTCCACTACAGAAGGCATGTCAGTGGGATTCAGGAGGTCCTTGAAGTATTCCTTCCACAGTGCGACTATAGTCTCAGTTAAAGTCAGCAGCACCCCACCCGAACTATAAACCGTGTGAGTGGAGCACCGCTTTCCCCTCCTGAGCCGCCCGACGGTTTGCCAGAATCACTTTGATGCTGTCCGAAAGTCTTTTTCCATAGCCTCACCGTTTTTGCTTCAGCCACTGCCTGAGCTCACGGTCCACTTGGCCTGCTGGTACCTGTCAGCTACCTCCACAGTCCCACAGGCTAACCAAGCTCGATAAGACTCCTTCTTCAGCTTGATGGCTCCCATCACCTCCAGTGACCACCATCTGGTTTGGGGTTAACACCACGACGGGCGCCAACCAACCGTCTTGCAGTCCTTGCCTCAACAATGGTGGTGGGGAACATGGTCCATTCAGAATCAATGTCCTCAGCTTTCCTCGGAATGCTGTCGAAGTTCTGCTGAAGGTGGGATTTGAAGATCTCACAGACTGGGGCTTCTGCCAGGCGTTCCCAGCACACCCTCACAACATGTTTAGGTGCGCCAGGTCTGTCCAGCATCATCCCCCACCACCTAATCCAACTCACCACCATCAGTTGACATCTCTCTTCCCCGAGTGTCCAGAATATACAGCTGCAGATCAATATACAGCTGTGATACAATTACAAAATCGATAATTGACCTGCAACCTAGGGTCTCCTGCTGCCACGTGCACTTATGGACATCCTTATTTTCAAACATAGTGTTCATTATGATAAACTGGGGTTTGCACAGACGCTCAACACACATCGCACCCAACCCCTATGATGCCTCCTGTGGGTGGTGGGCCTACAGGAGGGTCTCCTCTTCAGGCTGCGCGCAGTCAGGCACCATGGGTTAACGCCGACAGATGCTCTCCCTCGAGCTCCTCCCTCCCCAGGCCTGGCCCAGGGGCCCCAGCAACCTCATCCCAGTCAGTTCCTTTAGTGACTCTTCCATAGTGATGGTTGGAACCACTCTTTGTCTGGCCCGTCACCAGGACCAGTTTTTGTATGGGAAACCCTACCAAGAGGACCAGCCCCTGGACAGCATAGCTCTTGGGATCACTGGGAGACACAAACCCCTCCACCGTGATAAGGTGGTGATTCTCAGAGGGGTGTTCTGTGTTAGTGTTCTCTAGCAGTTATTTTGATTTTGCTCTTTAGGCCTGCATGGTTACTTTTAAATGTATTTCATAAAGGAGTTCAAATGTAATCTGGTATCAAGTTTATTGTGCTTTTGGAAGCACTTTGTAACACTGGCTTTGATGCTAAACAAATGTTATTATAGAATCATAGGATGTGGACACTGAAGGTGTTTGTGAGTGGGATTTAAATTATGTATGTTTGTGTAGTTTGTCTTATTTCCTGTTCTCTACCAGAGAGTTTGATTTATTTTGTGGAAAAGAGTCGTTACTAAGGTGAGGACCACTGGCACCTCAGTTAGTTAACTGCACTGTGAAACTGTCCACCTATGAACTGAACTGTTTCCTCTGAGTTTCCGTGAGCATGACTTTTTTAGAGAAGCGGCCTTACTGTGCAGCAGCGTGATGATGATGTTACAGGGAAGTGGTGAAGGTGCCAGTCTGCTTTCAGTCATCGTCCCGACAACATGAAGACTTCGTCTGTGTCTCTGCTCCTCGGTGAGTCACACTGAAATCCTTCAGATGCATTCACTCATGAATTTATCACACACACACTAACAAAGTGACTGATAATTCCTCTGACATGAAATCTCTTCGGGTCTGTCCAGACTTTAATGCTTCGTTTAGGCCAGAGGAAGAGTTTGCTCTCCTTCTTTTGTCTTTTTGCTTTTATATGATATTTGTTCATGACGTTGGACATAAATCAACAGTGACTGAGCTGATAATTCCTCTCTTTGGGCCTGTCCAGACTTAAATGCTTCATTTAGGTGAGAGGAAGAGTTCGCTCTTCTTCTTTGTGATTTCATTGCTTTATACTGCAGCTCACTTTAACGTACGCAGAGGCACCAAAGGATAGAGAACAGTTTCAAACATGCAAAAAATAATGGAAGTTTATTGATCACTGAATTTGTCTCATCAGCAGTTTGTGTGTTTGGCTGCTCAGACCTCGTTGTCATCTCAGAGTTCTGATCCATCCTGTAATCTGGACTGACTCAGAGAGCTTCAGGCCCAGCTTAGTGTCTGTAACATGAAGTCAGCTGACCTCTTTATCAAACATCAACTTTTGCTCAGGAAACCACAGCTGCTGCCTGCACACACCACATGTTCTGATCTGCTTCTGTTCGGCTGGCTTCACTTCCTGCTTTCAGAGCAGATTTTCCATCATGTGGACTGAGTCAGGGTTTGTTATTTTTATGATGAGCTTCAAACAGCAGCAGAGTGGGACTCAAACCTGCAAATAAAACTCAAACAATTTCTCGAGCTTGTTCATTCAACAGCAGATGTCTCCATCAATATCCAACTTAACTTCCTTTGGTTTATTAGCTGATTTGTTTTTCATTCACAATTACCAGCATTTTCCAAAGCATAGAAACCATGCACCAGGGGGGAGGGGGTCAACAACCAATGTAGGTTACATTTTAAGGGTCTCCGTAGTCCTTTTTGGCTGCAAATTAAAACCATAGTTACAAACAAATCACAGGGTTGAGCAGGTTCCGATGCAGGCCGATTATTGGGCATCTTAGTTATACACAAATAGTTAAAAAGACACAGACAGTAGCACAGACACAGAGTAAGAGAAAAGAAAGAACCTGTTGATCATGCCCTGGCTTCCCCGTCAAAATAAAATAAATAAAATAAAATAAATAAATAAATAAATAAAATAAAATCATACTGTCTAAATGATCAGTGGCAATGAGCAAACTCTGTTGCAAAAAGTTACCTATACTCAGAAATATGCAAACACAAACACAAAAGACAAAAAGCCCTCCCGGGAGGTGGTGCCTTAGTAGTTGCTGGAAAAACGAACAACACGGACAAAGACTATCATTACATCTTCTCTTCCTCCTCCTCTCAGCGTGGTATTTATACTCTTCCTCAATCCTTTGTTTCGGGTTTTTGCTTGGTCAGCATCTTTGAAAACTGGGTCACCTGTTATCCCCTACAGATACTCACCAGAGACTCTTATTAATTTCCCCCATTATCTAAAAGGGCACAAACATGACAGTAAGCAACATCCCTCACGACTGTCAAACTTAACCATCTCATGGCCATCTTAAAAGGATTTACAACTGCTCACACCTTATACTAGCTACGTGTTGGGAGAATTTGAGGCCAATTTTGCCTAAGGGCAGGTTAGTTAGATTTACACCAGCTCCTAGAACAAATTTAAAAATGGGCAACAGTTCTGACAAAGTCCCTGCCCATGAACCCTATTAGGGTCTTTTAATAAAACTGCTGAGCTAGGCAGAAATCTTGGGATGAGCAAGAAGTTCAAATGTGGGCCACAACAGGTGGCACGGTACAGGTGGCAGAACTTTCATGAATGAGCTGAGTGCACCCACTCAGGTACAGCAGACAGCTAGCAAACGGCCACAGAAGCTCCTGCAGCCCCTGAACATGAATAGGAGCATTTCCAGCAGGCCTCAAGTCCTCCCACCACTTGTTGACACACAGTATGCATTTTATTGCAGTGTGAAAAGCAGTTTAGTTGCAAATGACTAAAATGTTTCTATTTTAATAATAATAAATTCATGAGGTTGTTATCAGTGCTTTTTTTATGTGTGTCGCAGCTGTGGCGGCAGTAAAAGGAGACTTGTGCACCCCACGTTTGTTTCTTCAGTAAAGCATTTATTCTGGATACATGAGCTAGATGTTACAAAAAAATGTTACAAAAAAAAAAAAGTTCCCAAATTGCTTAAAAATTCACACCGCTGGATGGAGCCATTAAATACAAACAAAAATGACACCATCTGTGTTAAAATTGGTTTACAAATAAGGAAGTTATGACATTTTAAGTGAAGAAAAAATAGGCAATTTTCTCCTCCTGTGTTACTGCTTAACTAAAGAAAGTCTGATCTCTCGAGCTAAATGGCCATAACTTCCATATTTCCCAACAGAATCAAATGAAACTTGGAATGTAATTAGTTTTCAGTAAGGACGTGTCAGTTCATTTTTTAAAACAAATATTTAGTGATTAATCATAAAATATCCTTACAAAACTCACTGTCAAGTTTTCTTTTAAACTTCCTTCAGCTCCTGCCCAAACTTGAAAAGGCTGGCTCCACACAAAAGGATGCTGGGACAACTCAACTCAGTTTAAGGTCTTTATTGTCTTTTGTTGAAATTGCAAACATTAGGTGCAGTGGCAGGTGAGCAAATGAATTAATGGATGAGTATGGTTGAGTAGGTTGAAAACCTTTAAACAGATGACAAACACACATTAAACATTCAATTATAGCATGTTCACTGCACCCTGAAAAAAATAGTTTGTTTTAAACTGCATGATTGATAAAAGCACTACTTTTATTTATCAAACATTTCCTTAACATTCTCTTACGTCACATGATCATCAACAATTTTTACTTTATTTACACATCTGACATTTTACTTAAATAAAATGTTCTGCAGATTGGGTGATCCATAAATTAATGTTCAATCAATTAATGAGCTGGTCTTAAAATCTCATAGATATGACTTAAATTCAGTGCAACAAGCATTATCAAATATTCTTTAAATAAACTCTACTTTGTCCTACATTCATCCGAAGAATATTGTTAATTTAAATGAAGATTTTATCATACCAGTGGTGTCTTTTGTGGGAGCTGTGAGCTGCAGGTCTTTCTCCTTGGTGTGACTGAAACAGTGAGCTGCACAGGTGAATGGGATTACCTTCTGAGCTACTGAGAGAGGCAGGGAATGGAGTAACAGGAGCGCTTGTTTCAGTGCGAGGCACACTGCAGCCGGGTGGGTAGTAAATCCATTTTGAATCATACCCTTGTTTATCTTGACACTCACAGACCATCGAGCATATAATGTATTAAAATTTATAAATGAAATTACAATTGTCAGTTGCAGATGTTTTTATGGCACGATGGTGCAATACATAGGAGCTTTCATGAATACGTGCTGTTTTAATTAGGCAGAAATCATGTGCATTTTTCACTGATTTTCCATGAACCAGCCGGTCAGAACTCTTCTCATTCTCCAAAAATCACTTTTGTACCTACAGATTTTAATGAAACTTCATCAAGAGAAGGAAAAAAGGCTGGAATAAATTCCTACATACCTTTGAATCAATCCTATATGTCTATAAGTCTTTAAGTGTGAATTTATGTTGACTGAATTGGAGCCAAATCTTTGAGCGAACTGAAATCTTGAACCGAACAAAATAAAATGAAAACAAGGCAGAAGAGGAGGAATACCAACAATTCAAAGGAAATAACCCCTCACAAGCCAGTCAAAAACTCGAATTTCTGAGAGACCCCTGTGCCGAAGCTGAACGTTGTGCGCGCAAGTGGAGTGGAAAAATCAACAGAGCGCATAGATGAGCTCTCAATCTGTGATGCAGCAGCTTTTTATACTGCATTTCTGCATAAAAATATGTTTTTATAGCCATAAAATACTTACTGAAGGTGGAGTGATTCAGGCTGAGCACTGCTGAAGGTCTAGGTATGAAATGCACTCCTGCCACTGATCTACATTCTAATCAGTCCAGTCCTTTTCGGCTACTCTTTATAGAACTGTAATGTTTTATTTGTTGCAGTTTCTGCAGCCCTTACTGCAGATATCTCAGGTAAAAAAATTGAATGTCAATGATCATTTTTACCCTTATTAATACAGAAAACATGAGTCACTTTGCAAAGAAGTGACTGCTGCTTCTACCTGTGACGGGAGTGTTGTTTCTCACTCAAAATGATGTAATATCATTTATGAGAGACATGTTTGACATGTTTCACAGATTTTGGGCCAGAAGTGTACCTACAGCAATTTAACCCTTTGACCCTGAATCCATCAGCCGTGATACGACATACTTCAAAAGGGCTGCTACCCCTTTATGGGTGTAAATTTATGAGCTTTCAGGAACTGTTTGAATGTTTTAGTAAGAGCAGGTAAACGGTGCTTCGGCAGTGATCACCTGGCATTAAAGGGTTACACACTCTTTTTTTTTTTTTTCCATTAACAGAAATCCTTGTATGGTACACCGGCATATCTCCAAAACTCTCCAAAAGTCCTTGATGACAGCAGAGAAAGTTGCTAAATTTGTTGCTAGACTTCTAGTGAGAAAGTCAATTAGTTGGCTGCCAGTGTTGCCAGAAAATGACTGCAGCTTCTGCCATGTGACAGAAATGTTCTTTATGACTCAAAACGAATTGGTATCATTCATATGTTTGACAGATTATAGGCCCACAAGTCATTTAAAACAATATAAATACCAGCAATCATTTTTTTGCACATACAGGAAATCACTGTTTGGCACAGGACTGGCTATTCATGTGACAAATTGCTTCAGTGCTCCACTGTGTACAGTGTGTTGGCATGTACATTTTGCATACCAGCAGTGTAGTACAATGTTTGATAGACAGGGCAGAGTATATTTGATAATAAGATTTCCAAAATTTTTCAACACTTGGATTTGTTTTTAATACTTCCTGTTAAAATACCAAAGAACCAGGAGAAATTAAATGTCATGTACAAAGATCTTTTTCTTTGTACAGTTTTGGGGAGGGGGTGGAAAAAGAGTATGCTTTGTACACTGTGGAAAATGTTGAAAGTTGTGAATGACCCCTGAGTCCTTAAAATTCTGTTTATATTTTACTTTTTTAAGGCCTTCTTGCAGTACCTGTACTGCCCACCAGGACCTCAGAAATGTAAACGGCACACTCATCTGCGTATGATTTCCTCTTTTGTCCAGTCTTCACTTCATTTGTTAAGTGTAAACTTCCCTTGTGTGGACTGCTCATCACTGCTTTATAAGAACAGTGATGCAACGTTGTAGCCTCTGATTCTACAGTAGAATCACTTTGAGCTGGTTTGCAGTTTGCACAGAGACAATAAAGGAAAGACCGAATGCATGTCCTCACTAAGACAGGGATTGTTGTTGGTGTGTGAGACTGTAGCCCAGGATTTACACTGTTAACTTGTAACGATGTGACAAAGCATTTCAGGACCTGTTACACAGTAAGATGAAAATGATGTGACTTCCTCTGGGGTGTAGTTAAGTAACATAATGCATTCCATTTATGAAAAGTAATTCATTAGTTGCCATGAGTACCATTCACTGAGAACTGAGGAACCAAACCAAAACTGCTACCTGTCTGCTGACCTTCAGTGACCTCTGTCCTTCAGTGACCTCTGACCTTCAGTGACCTCTGTCCTCCTGTTGCAGGTGTGTGTGAGCTGCTGCTGTCTGCTCTGGCTGTTTCTGCAGGTGAGTTGATGGAGGTGAACCACGGTCCATCATAAACCAATTAGTGGCTCCTAAACATAATGAAACTCTGCGTCTGTCCTCCAGCCTCTCTGACCATCAGTCCAAACCTTCAGCAGTTCTTTGAAGGAGCCTCAGTGTCTCTGACATGTGAAGGTCAGGTGGGCTCTGATGGATGGACGCTGAAGAGGGACACGGGAAGAGGGACTGAGTCATGTGGAGCAGGTGGGCGGGGCTTAACTGGTTCATCCTGTTTCCTTGAAGTGTTCAAACCAATCAGTGGAGTTTACTGGTGTGAAGATAAAGCTGGAGAGAAGAGTGAAGAAGTCAACATCACTGTATCAGGTAATGGAAGCATTTAACCATCAGACTAACAGGATGCTGTTAAACCACCTCTACATCACTCTCTCTGTGTCTCTGCTGTACAGATAATGATGTGATCCTGCAGATCCCTGCACTTCCTGTGAGGACAGGAAGTGATGTCACTCTACGCTGCAAAAGAAAAGTGGCGGCACAGTCGCAGCTTATTTCTACTTTAATGGACGTTCTGTCAGACCTACATCAGAGCACAGCACCATCATTAACGTGCAGCAGTCTGATGAAGGTCTCTACTGGTGTGCTACTGATGAGTTTGGATCATCTCCTCAGAGCTTTCTGAGGGTCAAAGGTCAAAACAGTGACATCACTTCCTGTTTAAAGCTAACCTGCTGAGCTGATATTAAAATGACTGACTTGAGTTCATCATTTCTCCTACAGACCCCCCAACAACAACCTCCCTGACAACAATAACAACAGCAACATCAAACACAAATATCTCCTATCATCATCCTCCTCCTCCCTCCTTCATCGTCCCAGTCGTAGCTGCGGTGGTTTCTCTGGTTCTTGTGGTTCTGCTTCTGGTTGTAGTCCAGCTTCTATGGAAGAAACACACAGGTATGGGCTCTATCTCACCTGACCTGTTGTGGGTGAAGCAGCTGATTTTCACCTGAAGCTCTCCTTCTCAGTCATCAGAAAGTATAATTTCTTGACTTGATTATTTTGTAGACCTCTGAGTCCCAACATCTGCAGGCTGATGTGTTGTTGTGGTCTAAAATGATGGGATAACCCACCGAGTTTGTATTTAACTCCTTATTAAGTACTTTGATTGCTTTTCTTTCTTCATCAATCCGTCCCTTCTCTGCCTGAGCTTTGGTCTTTGGTGTCAGAGCTGCATTCAGAAAGGTGAGGGGCACACAGTGTGATGGAAAGGTTGGAAAACAGGTCCATAAGCATCTTATCATGTTCAGCCAGTCTCACATTGGACCTCCTCGGGCACGTCCACTTAGCTTCTGGTGCAGATATCATTTTAGCCCACACTCTGAAAAAGCTCTGCTTAGTCCAGAGTCTCTCCCCCTGAGTTCTCCCACAGGAACCTCAGCTCCTCTCTGAGGGTCATCAGACCATCTCTCAGCATCAAAATGATCAGCTGCTTCTTCACTCTGATTTTCAGGGTGTGATATTCATGTTCTCATCCCTGCAGGAAGGACCCAACCATCTCCTTCTACTGATGATGTCATCTACAATGATGTCACCATTAGAGAGTCAGCCAATAAGATGCCAGTCAGCCAATCAGAAGTTGTTTACTCCAATTTGAGGACAAACACCACAGGTATGCATTTACCTGTGTTCCAACAGGTGATGTAAGTGGGAGGTAAAACAGCCCCCAAGGAAGAGAACTAAATATTGGTATATGCATTCATATCTATATTGAGTGAGGTTTTGTGAAACACTCAAACTTTTGAAGTAATTTTGTTGGAATTGTGTCGATGTTTCAAAACAATCTGACACTGTCTGCACAGTGACCCCTGCTGGCCATTTTTGCTACTGTTACAACTCGATAACACTGCTCTGAGAAAGAATGATGCACACCACGCTGCACAATTCTAATCAAGGCTGTTTTTATACCTATTAATAATCATGATCAACACAAGCAAAGGAAGGAAGGCTGAGACTGTACTGAACACTGTACTTCAGTACTTCAGTGCAAAGCTTTGCCCTCTTAGTAAATGAAATCATTATTTTAAAACTGCATTTTGTTTTTACTCAGCTTATCTTTGACTAATATTGAAATGTGTTTGACAGTCTGAAACATGGAAGTGAGAAAAATGTAACTAAGTAATGAAGAAGGAGATCTGGAAAAGTCCCGAGAGGAAAAACACTAACTGATGATAATGTGACTGAAGCACTGCACAGAAAACTTTCCAAATCTTCCCTTCTTTTCACAAACACTGTTTCCATTAAGCGCATCAGCTTGGCTCCGACAGGACGCTGGATCCTACTTCACTGTGTGTTTAACGGAGTGATCTGGAAATGTGGCCGCAGGTCACAGCAGCTCACACCTCTGCAGCACTCGCAGGTCCGATCAGCAGTAACGTGCACACAGTGGGATGTTTAGTGAACCACATGGAAGCAGACTAGCTGTGACTGTTGCTCTGATGGAGCAGCCAGTGTAGAGTATGCAGAGGTCTGTGTTTGCACAGCTCTGACAGGAAAGCTGAGCCTCAGTTTCACTTACAGGTTCATTAACTCCTTATAGGACTTTTAATGTGGACATTATGAGGTGTATACAGGTCAGAGGTCACAGTAGGCTCTTCCTTTCAATGAAAGGATTTTTTAAAATATTTACTAAAGTGTGAATTCCCTCTGCAGCCTGAGATCACACTGAAGCTTTTACAGTGGAAAGCTCTCTGCCATCTTACTCCATGAGATGATGTCATGAGTCAGTCAATAAAAATCAGGATGAGAGGTTTGTCTCTGGAATATGAGAAGTTTTCCAGAAGGTGAACAAACCACAGGAGATGTTAATGATGTGTTTCTGTGTTTAAACAGGAAACTGAACACAGAGCTGCAGACCTCCTGTAGGCCTCCTGTGGACCTCATGTAGACCTCCAATAGACCTCCTGTGGGCCTCCTGTGGACCTCATGTGGACCTCATGTAGACCTCTAGTAGACCTCCAGTAGACCTCCTGTGGACCTCCTGTAGACCTCCAGTAGACCTCCTGTGGACCTCCTGTGGGCCTTCTGTGGGCCTCATGTAGACCTCCAGTGGACCTCCTGTGGACCTCCTGTGGACCTCCAGTAGACCTCCTGTGGATCTCCTGTGGGCCTTCTGTGGGCCTCGTTTTGCTTTGGCTCTCACTGTGATGTCGCACAGTGGAAAAATCAGGTTCCCACTTCCTTCATTCATTTCGACTCATCCAGAGTCAGATCATAATGGCAGCACGTGAGGAAGACTTCCTGTTTCCAGTTCCTCCTGACAGGAACTGACGAGGAAGTGAAGAAGTTAAACTGCAGCTGGTTTAAGTCTCTGAACTCTGATGAAGGTGTCTACGAGGTGAAGAGGCATCGCTCTGGGAGAGCTGATCATCACCTTGGAGCTGCTTCCATCACCTCAGACTGATCGGATCCAATACTGTGAACCTTTATGGATCCTCAGGTTTGACTGAGGAGCTCCAGCTGTAACTGCAGCAGGTCTGACACAGATTTAACCAACATGCAGATCAATGGATCATTGGTGTTTGATTGATTGATTCTTCTTTGATTATTAGGAGGAGATTTAATGACCTCCTCAGGCACAGGAAGTGATTTTCAGGAGAAAGGGCCTCTCCTCTTTCATCCCGCTCATGCTTCTATAAAGTGGGTCCAAAAGCAGCTGATCACAAACTTAAACTAAAAGTTAGTGAAGAATCAATTTTCAGCTTTATTGTGCAGAATGTAAAGAATCACACTGACCTCCTGGTTCAGAGGAAAACAGCTCGAGCCCTGAAATCCTCAGCAGAAATAAACCTGAATGGGAACAAAAGCAGCTTCAGCTCTTTTTTCTCCCACAGACACAGCAAAGCTTCTCCTGCAGGGGGTGTTATCAGCTTTGTCCAGCAGAGGGCAGCAGAGTCATGTGACATGCTCTGGGGTTTTCTCATGTCTCTGCTTTCCTTCCTCTCCTCTCCTCCTTACTTATTTTGGCTCCTCTTTGTTTTTTTGTTTGCCTCCATCCTTTCTTACTCTTTTTTCCTCTTCCTCTTTTATTTCTCCTCCATCCTTCTGTCTCTTTTCATCGCTTTGCCTCCTCCATCCTCTTCTCATCAGGACTGTTCCATCCTTCCCTCTTCTCTTCTTGTCTCCTTTCTCCTTGTTTCTGCTCTCTTTTTGGGTCCTTGTTTCCTTATTACTAGGGCCCTCTTGCCTTCTTGTCTACTTCCTCCTCTATGGATGTCTCCTCTCCTTGCCTCCTCACTTGTTTCATCATCCTTCTCCTGTTCTTCTCTGTCCTCCCTGTGTCTCCTTGTTTCCTTGCTTCCTGCCTTCATGGTTCCTACTCCCTTGTTTCTGAGGTTGAGTGAAGGTGAAACATGTTCAACACAAACTGATTCTTCACACCAACATCTGCTTTCTGTGTGTGTGTGTGTGTGTGTGTGTGTGTGTGTGTGTGTGTGTGTTTAAAAACGTGATTGTGGTCTCTGCTGAGGCGTCTCACACACACAGATTCCCCCTCAGCTGTTTTTCACGCACTGATCTTGGTTGACCTTTAGTCTCAGTTTGGGGTCAAAGGTCAGCACTCACATACAGCACTGAAGCACAGCCTGAGGTTCCTGCATGTGTGTGTGTGTGTAGAAGAGTAATTTGTCCTAATCTGTGTGTGTGGGTCGTGTCTGTGTTTTGTCTGGTTTAAGAGGACCTGCATCTCCTATTGCAGGGGTGGATGTTCTTGGTGGATGTTCTTGGTGGATGTTCTTGTTAAACATGGACAAACGTTTGTAATAATGATGCTCTGTTTCCAGCAGATCTCTTTGCTTTTCTGAACCCGCTGATGTCAGACGGTCACAGATGATTGGATGCTGTGAGCTAAATAATACTTCCTGCATCACCTTCAGTGATTATAAACAGCAGGTGTGTTCCTGCCCCTTTGACAGCAGCACAGACGGACACTGATCCAGAGTGTGTCTGAGAGGGGACCTCTGTGTCTCATAATAGCAGCTAATGAGTGTCTGAACTCTGACGTCCTGCTGGCATCTTTGCTGCTGTGGATGTTCTGATTCTCAGTCATCACGGGAGTCTGCTCAGAACAGTCGGAGCACATCAGAGGGTATGGGGCTGTTATTGTAGCAAAACATTTGTGTGCGTGCCTGTGATCAGTTTGTGAATATGTAGATAAATCTGCAACATAGATATTAATGGTTGCAAAGTCTAAAAGTTTTGCTCAAGTCACTGAAAACAAACACATCAGTCACAGTCACCCAGCTTTACAACTGGCTCTCTTTACACTTGTGACCTTTGCTGCACTTCTACCACCGCAGATCCATGCAGAGGTTTGTCTGTAATCGAGGGTTCATTCACCCTCAGCTCAGGCTCACAGGCTCAGGATTTCTCAAGTGCCACCAGGTGGCGTATTACTCAGCCTCTCAGCATCACATTAGCGTGCTGGTAGTGGTGGCTGTGCAGATGCAAGGCTGGGTTAGGGTTCGCCCTGATCTGATACCGGGATCATCTTCTAGCTGTGACTCCTTCTGGCTCAGAATACTTGATCATTTAACAGCTGCTGAATGTTAACTAAACTAAAGATACTGCACAATCAGCAGTGTGTGTGTGTGTGTGTGTGTGTGTGTGCATGCATGCCTGTGTGTGTTTGTTATGAAACGTACTTGATAAAGACAGTGTGCAGCAGCAGCAGCAAGGACCCCCAGAGCCAGAGACAGACAGAGATAAACTCAAGAAACACAGGCCACCCGCAGCTCTGAAGACCACATATCCCGATAACAGCGTGCCCAACCCCAGAAAAGTGGAAGGAGGTCCCAGCTGGGGTTCCCACGGCCAAAGGGCTCCAGAGAACCAGCAAGAACAGGCATCCAACCCCGCGTAGAGGCCGGTCATCCCAGCTCAAGCCAAGTCTGGCCCTCCTTAAAAAAGATTTGGACACACCTGACCTAAGGGAAGCGTGTACAATGTAAATAAAAGTGGTCCTAGCACAGAACCCTGTGGAACTCCATAATTAACCTTAGTGTGTGAAGACGACTCCCCATTTACATGAACAAATTGGAGTCTATTAGATAAATATGATTCAAACCACTGCAGTGCAGTACCTTTAATACCTATGGCGTGCTCTAATCTCTGTAATAAAATGTTATGATCAACAGTATCAAAGCTGCACTGAGGTCCAACAGGACAAGCACAGAGATGAGTCCACTGTCAGAGGCTGTAAGAAGATCGTTTGTAACCTTCACTAATGCTGTTTCTGTACTGTGATGAATTCTGAAACCTGACTGAAACTCTTCAATAAACCGTTCCCTCTGCAGATGATCAGTTAGCTGTTTTACCATTGGCTAAGACAGCTGGGTCATGTGATGGCTTTTGGATGGAGTTTCAGAACCAAAAACCAAGTAAAGAGGATGAACTCACACACCATCTGAAGTTCTCCTTTAATTCACTGAGACTGAAGCACACACACTTCCTGTCTGCACCACACACACCCTTTAGGTATTCGTGTGTGGATGTGTTTGATGCAGAGAGCAGGAAGTGGTTCGACACACTTCATATATCAGAGAGTGTGTCCATGAAGGATGCGCTTTGTGTCTACAGCACACACACACACACACACACACACACACACACACACACACACACACACACACACAGAGGGTCAGTTATTTTCAGGGTCATCTGGTTTAGACTTCAGATAATCTCCCAGCATTTACTACCAATTACATTGTGTGCCTGTGTGTGTGTGTCTTTGTGTGTGTGTGTGTGTGTGTGTGTGTGCGTGTGTGTGTGCGCCTGTGAGTGTGTATGTGTGTGTGTCTTTGTGTGTGTGTGTGTCTTTGTGTGTATGCGTGTGTGTGTGCGCCTGTGAGTGTGTATCTGTGTGTGTCTTTTGTGTGTGTGTGTCTTTGTGTGTATGCGTGTGTGTGTGTGTGTGTGTGTGTGTGTGTGTGCGCCTGTGAGTGTGTATGTGTGTGTGTCTTTGTGTGTGTGTGTGTGTGTGTGTGTGTGTCTTTGTGTGTGTGTGCGTGTGTGTGTGCGCCTGTGAGTGTGTATGTGTGTGTGTCTTTGTGTGTGTGTGTGTCTTTGTGTGTATGCGTGTGTGTGTGTGTGTGTGCGCCTGTGAGTGTGTATCTGTGTGTGTCTTTGTGTGTGTGTGCCTTTGTGTGTATGCGTGTGTGCGTGTGTGTGTGTGTGTGTGTGTGTGTCCGTGAGTGTGTATGTGTGTGTGTCTTTGTGTGTGTGTGTGTCTTTGTGTGTATGCGTGTGTGTGCGTGTGTGTGTGTGTGTGTGTGTGTACCAGGAAGTCCCTGTCAGAATAAAAGTGTAAATGTGAGAGTCAGCTGCTGTTAGGCTTCCTGAGAGCAGCAGGTCAGGGTTTAAAGGATGGTTTCCTGTAATTCTTCTCTGAAGGCACGTTCGTGTGAGCATTAATAAATGTTGCTGAGGTCATATCGCTCATCTCTGAGCTGCTCTTCCTTTCTTTTCTTTACACTTTGTTTCTTGGATGTTTTCACGGCTGCATTTTGTTGGCTTTGGTTTGAAAACCACTTCCACACACTCCAAACAAACCAAGCAGAGAGGATCTGCAGTCTGCACACAATAAAGTAAGACTCCTCCAAAGCACCTGTGAGCTAACAAGCAGACCCCGTGTCCACTGTGGTCCCACAGGTGAGGCTGAGTTTGAAATCTCTAAGTAGTTATGGATTAATGTGTTCATGACCTGCAAACTTCTTTGTAACCCACCTCCCGCCCATCTCCTCTTGCTTGACTCATGATGTCACGGCTCTTTGGCTCTCTAATCCAACTGAAACAATAATCTGGCTTCGACTGAATTCAATTCACTTTTATTTATATAGCGCCAAATCACAACAAACAGTCGCCTCAAGGCGCTTTGTATTGTGGGTAAAGACCCTACAATAACACAGAGAAAACCCAACAGTCAAAACGACCCCCTATGAGCAAGCACTTGGCGACGGTGGGAAGGAAAAACTCCCTTTTAACAGGAAGAAACCTCCAGCAGAACCAGGCTCAGGGAGGGGCAGTCATCTGCTGCGACCGGTTGGGGCTGAGGGGGAGAGAGACAGGACAAAAGACATGCTGTGGAAGAGAGGCAGAGATTAATAATAATGATTAAATACAGAGTGAAGTATAAACAAGTAAATAAAGGTGAATGAGAAGAAACAGTGCATTATGGGACCCCCCTCAGCAGCCTAGGCCTATAGCAGCATAACTAAGGGGTGGTTCAGGGTCACCTGATCCAGCCCTAACTATAAGCTTGATCATAAAGGAAAGTTTTAACCCTAATCTTGAAAATAGAGAGGGTGTCTGAACTCTTAGACATCAGGCCTGGAACACAGTTTGTGCTTCATGAATGTTTTTGGCCTCT
Source organism: Pterophyllum scalare (assembly GCA_024447675.2). Classification (NCBI taxonomy): domain Eukaryota; kingdom Metazoa; phylum Chordata; class Actinopteri; order Cichliformes; family Cichlidae; genus Pterophyllum; species Pterophyllum scalare. The sequence continues at coordinate 4,690 of JAMQGT020007670.1, read as the reverse complement.
CAGCATCAGCAGTGTTCCCCTCGTTGCTCCACACCCTGTCAGTTTGTTGGGATCTCATTACACCGCTTTGCATCTTCCGTTTTGCTGCTCTGCTGCGTCCCTGCACACAAAGCACACCTGGCAACAGGTGAGATCAGAGTTCTCATCAGTATGTCTGTGTACATTCTCAGTCAACAGTGTTGTGAAGAACATTTCACCTTTTCTGATCCCAGGTAATAAACTCCGAGTGGGGGCTGTGGCCTTTGGAGGTGGTCCTAATGGTTCTTAACCCACTCTTGATCATGTGAGTCAGTGTGTGTTGCAGTGCAATGGAGACCTCTACAGAGGAGCAACCACACAACCACAAACACAAGGCACCATACAGCAGAGCCACCTCCACAGGACCGAACTCACCTGTACACCTGCATTTAAAGGAGAAAGGAGTGCAGGAGGCCATCTACGTCCACGTGACCATTCATCATTGAACAGAGGTGGTGGCCTACAACACCAGCTGCACTCCTAAGATCCCTTCACCCTTTGCTTCCACCCCCATTCACACCATAGTGCAGGTGACCTCAGCAGCTCACATAAGGAGGTGGGGCAGTATCTCACAGAGGTTTCACCTGTCCTGGTGACGGTAACGACCTACACCTTGGCTCATGTGATGACTCACATGATGGTTCCACCTGGTTTTAGGCACAGCTCTAGTCACATGATTCCGTCACATGGACCGTATAAATCAATGGTCAAAGTTCAGCAGATCACATGATTTATAATCCACATAATAGTGTGTATTACATACTACAGATACTTTCCTAATAATAATTAAACAGTATATGATGTAGAGAGGCCATCATGATGAACCATCATCGGCACACACAAAAGGTCAAAGATCAGCGGGTCAGGAAATGTGAGTGACACAGGAAATGAACTGATCCACAAGATCCAAAGCTGAGCTGAGCTGGACTGAGTCATGAAAAAGGACCGATGATCATGTCTTCATTAAGACGTTTGGGTGTCAAAGGTCAGGAGTGTGAATCCTCCTCACCTGAGTAAATGTTGGTGTCTCCTCCTCAGCAGTCATACACCCTTCGTCTGCTGACGGGACTGTGCTTTACCTGTACCTGAGACCAGCAGCCAATCAGATTCCACCTGAAGCCGAGGCTTCAACATGAGATTTGATGAAAGAGCTTCAACTGCCAGACCCAGACCATAGCAGAGTCCCCACCACGCCTCAGACGAATCAAACACACTCCTCTGTTCAAATGTGTGTGTGCGTGTGTGTGTGTGTGTGTGTGAGCGTGTGTGTGCGTGTGTGTGTGTGAGCGTGTGTGTGCGTGTGTGTGTTTGAGGTGTTAGTCGGCACTCTCAGCAGTCGGGCAATAGTTTAAAATAATATTAGCGCAGCTAACCACAAACACACACATGAACACACACTCAGGTTGTTTCATGGATGATTAAAAATGATGCTCAGAGAGTGAGAGCAGCTGCATAGATTAGAATAGAATAGAATAGAATAGAATAGAATAGAATAGAATAGAATAGAATAGAATAGAAATTTATGAAGCATCCATTCTTCCATTATGACCTTCATTGACTTTTAAGGAAACACAAAACTGAGGAGGCGGGCCCAATTATTTTAAATAAGCTTCTGCTTAGCTACACTAAAATATACCATACACACATACACAGACACACAAATACACACACAGAGACACAAAAATACACACACACTGACCCACAAATACACACACAGCCTGCTGCTCAGGGAAACATCATGAAACAGGAACACGAAAGAGACTGAAATTAATAACAAGAGTGACAAACAAAACACAAAGGGGCAGAAATGATCTGAAACACAAAACAAGTTAATAGCTGACATGACTGTATCATCCTGAAGGAGGTGATGGAGGTGTGTGAGTCCTTCTGCCACGTTCTAAAGTGGACAGCTAACCTGAATAACTGGGTTGTGCCAGACTGGAGAGAGACTACTTATGAGTATCTCAAACTATTGCTTTGGTTTTTTGATGCAGTGTCAGGCTAATAAGGTTGAGTAGCCTCCTAATGTCTTCCTTTGATGAATCCTGGTTGATGATTATGGATTATTGAAGGAAGTGCTCTTTCTAACCTAGATGCGAGAGGTTTAGCAATAACTTTAATATCTGTACTGATTAAAGACAAAGGCCGGTAGCTGGATGTAAGAGAAGGATCTTTATCTGGTTATTGTAACAATTTTATTGCTGCTGTGTTGATATGAGAAGGGATTGGACCGTTGTTTTTCATCTGTGTCACAGTCCTGAAGACCAGCGGTAATAATACTGACCAACAGTGTTTAAAACTTCAGCAGGGAATCCATCGGGGCCTGCTGCCTTGCCATTAGGCATTTGGTTTAAGGCACACTCTAAGTCACTGAAAGATAAAGGTAGGTCTGAGAAATTTGTATCTACTTTACATAAATGAGGTAAATGTAAATTATAGAGGAATGACTGAATGTCTTCTGGGTTAGGCTTATTTTCAGCTGAATATAAATGATAGCAAAGTCAACAAAACATAACAAATCAGCTAACAGGCAGAGGTCAGGGGTCAATGGGATGTCATCAGACAAAGATCAACAAGATTTCCATCAAAGTAAACAAACAAACAACAATAAAGACACCACAGTCTGGATCTGACTAATTCCTGGGTGCTGCACTGTGACCAAGTGTGGACACGTTCCTGTGTGTGCGCGTGTATGCTGCCAAGCCCGGTTTCTGTAATATGGGTATAAAAGTGAGCTGTCTGTCTCACCATCAGACCTCCAACTTTACCCCTCCCCCTCCCCCCTTCATTCCTTGTGTAACTGGTCCCAGATGTGGGCGGAGCAGAGAGGGAACATGAGATGGAGGTGACATGTGTAAACATGCTGAGTCCTGCAGTGTGTGCGTGACATGCTGATACCCATCCTACACACACACACACACACACACCCAGACACACACAGACACAGACACACACACACACACACACACACACACACACACCCAGACACACAGACACACACACACACACACACACAGACACACACACACACACACACACACACACACACACACCCAGACACACACACACACCCAGACACACAGACACACACAGACACACACACACACACACAGCACACACACACACAGACACACAGACACACACACCCAGACACACACACACACACACACACGCACACACAGCACACACACGCACACACACAGACACACACACAGACACACACACACACACACACACACCCACACACACACACACACACACACACACAGAGAATTAAAGTTGAAATGATTTAAAGCAGAAAGTGAGAGAAGAAGCTTTCAAAGATGTTTTTTCATTTTCACAATGAAATCCATCCATCCATTCCAGGAGGTGTATGGGGAAGAGGAGCAGAGTGAGCAGGTGGAGGAGAATGTGGAGGAGAAGGTAGGAGCGCAGTGTGTGTGTTGCTGTTTGCAGAGGCATCTGCTGACACACTGATGCTGGTGTGGGTCCTTATCCATGTTTGGATCAACACAGGATACAGGAGATGTACTCAGAGCCTCTTCTGCTCTAACAAGATCATTCTGCTCCAGTGAGCTGAGGTGTCAGACCTCCATCGGCCTCCGTCAGCTCTGAAAGCCTTCCTGCAGGATGTGATGTTGGTGAAGCAGCTTGTAGCTCCGCTGATGGTTGGGCTTGGCAAAGGACTGCAGGGCTTTGATTAAAAACAGCTTCTGTGACTGCTCCTGATATTCGGAGGGAGTCTCCACACCGATGAATGGATGTATTTGATTTAGTGAATATTTTTATGACAAACACCCCCATACAGCCCCCACCCCCACAGACCTCTCACTGATAACATGTTGCCTAACAGTGTCCCACCCATGATGAAAGGTTCCACCCACCAGTGTTTCCACATGTATCAGCATTAAAAATGTGCATTTAGATTAATTTCCTTTAGTGTCATATTACATGTCCTTATGAAAATTAAACAGCTGTCTGCCTGAGTTGGTGTCTAAACCTACAGCTGATGGAGGCAATACATGGTTGTGTTATGTCCTCTACTAGAACTTCAGCGTATTGCTGACATCCCGAATATTTACAGAAAGGTGTTTTAAGCATGTAAAATAAAAAATCTGAACATGAAACTATGTCTATGGTCTCGACCCCTTTTATCAAAATGCCACATTTGAGTCCCCTCGGGAAGAAGAGTTTTGCAGAGTTGTTAATATGGGAGAGTTAAAGCTCACTTGTGTTTCTGTGTCTCAGAGAGGGCCCAGAAGAGGAGGTGGCAGACCCTGAGGATGCGGGGAGGTCCGATTTGGCGCACCTGTGGCTGCAGGTCAGGCTGCAGTTGAGCGTCTTCAAAGAGCTGCGCAGCAAGACGACCGCCACGCCTGCCAGGGACAACCATCGCCCCCGAAGAGACCATTCAGAACACCGAGCGTGCCCTCACTATGTGCCTTGGCCACCCGCGCAACAGTCCACCTAATGACTGGTAAGAGCCCTGGAGAGGAGAAAATCCAAATGCAAGACTTCCCCAAACTGTGCCTCACTGCTTTGTTGTCACTGGTGTGACTCTTGGCTCTGTGTTTCTCAGCTCCCAGCATGCAGTACAGCAGCAGTTTAGCAGGCCTGACCCCGGAGACTGCGCGGAGCTTCTGCTCAACCACATGTCTCATGAGAAGTTGCT